>CAUYTI010010977.1:0-146401 GCA_963575145.1 Galago senegalensis | reverse complement strand
ATGTGGGGTGTGTATGTGTCTGTGTATGTTATGTCAAATTTAAAAGTTTAAGATAGGGCGGCACCTGTGGCTCAAAAGAGTAGGGCACCAACCCCATATACTAGAGGTGGTAGGTTCAAAACTGGCCCTGGCCAAAAACTTCAAAAAAAAAAAAAAAAAAAAAACCTGATAGCACAAAAATAGGAAAATAGGAAAAATCATCAAAGACTGCTATGAACATATCTACACCCACAATCTAGAAAATGTAGAGGAAATAAATGAATTTCTGGAAACATACAGCATCACCTCCCAATCTTGATTCAGAAATAAATACAACATCTGAAAAGCTCAGTAATGACTAGTGAGACTGAATTATCAATGACATTGGGACTGGAGTAAGACGGTATCTCAATGTGATTTTAATGCTGCACTAAAATATAGAACTAAAAGTAGATCTACCATTTGGTTTGACGATTCTACTGCTGGATATCTACTCAAGGGGAAAGAAGGCATTATATCAAAAAGATAGCTGCACTTGTGTGTTTATTGTAGCACAATTCAGTAAAGCAACTCAAGAACAGAAAATCAAATACATCATGTTCTCACTTTATAAGTGGGAGATGAACAATGGTTGTGTGTGGTTATATGTGGTCATACAGAGTGGAATAGCAGATATGGTAATCTCCAAAAGGTGGAAGGGTGGGAGGGGCTGAGGGGTGAAAAATTACCCATTTTATAGAATCTACTCTATCAGGTCATGGTCACCCTAAAAGCCTGGGCTTCACTGCTACACGACCCCATATACCTATGTCCCCAAACTGCACTTTTAACCCCTCAATCTACAATTTTTTTAATGCCACATAATAAAATTTAATCTCATGATGATTATTCTGGCTGCACTCTGTAGAGTTTACCGAAGAAGAGCAAAATGTGGATAAAAGAGAATAGATATTTAGATGCAGTGATTTGAGTTTTTTTTTTTTTACTATTTTAATGGCTTATATAACCACCAAGGGAGGACACATTTGAATAAACCCGGCAGCACTTGATGAAAAATATTCCTTGAATAAAGTATGTATCTGGTGAAGCTCCTTTTTATGTGCATACAATATAAAATGTTTGTAGAAGTTTTAACTTGGCAGATTCTATTCAAGACTAGAGAATGCAAATCACTAAATGAAATGAAGGGCAATTTGAATATTCAGAAAGCACCTTTTAATGCTAAATTTTGTAAGATTACCATATATAATTGTTGCACACAGTCACTGTTCAAAATGTTGGTTCCTTTCGAATTCTTTTCAACAAGTGAAATTATTCTACCACCTTATTTAGGAAGAAATTCACATTACAGCAGCATTTACCAAGAAGCAACAGAAAAAGGCAGAATAATGAGGAGAGAAGGAGAGGAGACAGTCGTATACACTGTAATCACTCCAAGACATCAGGACAGGATTCAATGCACATTTGTAATGATGTGTGTGAAAGTCAAGGAGGTTTTATGCAAAAAGCTCAAGACCTCAGACTATCACTACCGTAAAATGAAGGGAGTTATTCCCTTCTCTTTGCTATTCAAACCTTAGGCTGTGTGATTCTCCTGTCCCCATGCACGTGTGAAATGGCTTGAAAAGAACCACTGACTTTTCCACATGCTGTTACCTTTATCTAGGCCCAGAATCTAGTATTTTAGAAAATATTACACTATGCTTTTTCTCGGAAGCACAGATCAGTTTGGTTTAAAACATCATCTCATAATGCATGCGGAAAGCAACTTTTCTTTGATGGATCTTTACAAAAGTGGTACACTTGACCTCGTATTTTTAGAGGACTTTCCCAAGAAGAAAAAAAAAATGTTTTATCCGTATATGGAATGATGTTCGTTGCATAGTTATTCATAGAAGATAAAGAGAAATATTCCAAAGTAAGAAATTACAGTGTTAAGTGAAAAAAAAAATACAAACAGTATACATATGTATATTTTATCATAATTTGTAAATGGTTATATTATTTAAAAAACCCAGTGGACAATACACATTTAAACACACACACACATATTTATATGTGATAATGGTGTCTCCCCCTGACACACATATTCACTGAATTTGTGTCCTAATCTATTGAACATCCTGATGATTCTGGAGCTGTATAAACCAAGCAAAAACTGGTTTTATCCTGCTTGTTACTGTGTCCTCACTACAGTCTAAGATGTCGTATCTGGAAAATTACTGTCGGTATTCCATGCATTCCTCTCCTTGTCCTTGTAAATAACCCTCCTTTAGTGTCTCTAAAACTCATCTTTACCCATTACGTCCTTACTTTTTCCCAGTATATTTGTCCTTAAAATGAACTGCATACAGTTTAAAATTATTGAATAAACTCCAGAAATTCCAACTATCCAAGTCATACACAACCAAAATAGTAGAAAGAAGGATTGTTATATTACACTGTTTTTAAGGACATACTAAGATAATGGTATTTACACCTAAAAGATTCTGCTTTTATCGCAGAAAGATTATCTAACCCTAATGTGAAGTCACTTCTTTTGTTTCTGAATTCTATTGAATTAACATGCGAAAGAACAACAGCCCTTCAGACGAGAGAGAAATCTCTGTTTGAAACAGTCTACCAATATCTATCAGATTTTTGCCGTGTCACCAAATTTTTGTCATATAAAACTACTCAGGCACTCTATGTCATTTGTTCACACCTCAAATTTATCTGCACATTTATGGGTAAGATAAATTACATGGGAACTAATGGAATGGCAAGCATACTCCTAAAACCTAAAAATTCCCTTTCCTCTGAACTCTAACTTAAAATGACACTTCACTATCTGTCTTCCCTAGGGCTCCTGAATTTCTAAAGTACTCTTTGAGGGCCAGTGGCTCACGAGGGTAGTCCCAGCACTCTGGGAGGCCGAGGCGGTGGGTTGCTGGAACTCAGAAGTTTGAGACCAGCCTGAGCAAGAGCAAGACCTTGTCTCTAAAATAGCCAGGTGGGACGGAAGGCACCTGTACTCCCAGCTACTCTGGAGGCTGGGACTAGTGAATCACAAGAGTTAGAGGCTGCTGTGAGCTATGATGCCACATCACTCTACCAATCACAAGAGTTAGAGGCTGCTGTGAGCTATGATGCCACATCACTCCACCAAGGCTGACAAAGTGAGACTGTGTCTCAAAAAAAATACATAAATAAAATAAAGTTCTCTTTGAAATATGCATCAAGCACTGGAGATATGAAAAATGTGAACCGTACGGGTTTTACCATCAGGTAACCAGAGTCTGGTTGCAAACAGCTTAGTCTCTTCTTTTTCTTTTGTGTTCCCAGATGAAACCATCTCCTAATGTTTTTCACTAAATTTGCTAACTGTTCAAATAATAGAATAATTTTAAAAATGTGAAAAGACATCTCTAAGCGTTTTGCACATTTATGTTCTACACTGGACAGATTTGACTTGGCCCCTTGCAATATGCTCCATAGCTGTGGTCCCGCCTTTTACCCTTCCTCTATCAAACCTCCCTCCTCCCCTCCCTTCCCACTCCATTTCTCTCCTTCATCCTGGGCTATAGTTGTGTTCTATCTTTCATAAGAAAGTGTGAGTAAATATAAGTTGGTTTCATAGAAGGACTGAGTACTTTGGAATTCAGACTTTTCATGCTGACTTATTTCTAAACATAATTTATGTATTTTTTACCAATCCACAGAATTTGCGTTTTTAAAATGTGAAGTGAACAAAAACTTTTATCTTCATAAGCCACAATTATCATTATTATAGTGTATAGCTGGAAATAAGAAGGGTATTAGTTTAAAAGATAAAACAAGTTAAGTCCAATGAAGCTGATAATTTTTTTTTTTTTTTGAGACAGAGTCTCACTTTGTTGCCCGCAGTAGGGTGCTGTGGCATCAGAGCTCACAGTAACCTCAAACTCTTAGGCTCTAATGATTCTCTTGCCTCAGCCTCCTGAGTAGCTGGGCCTCAGGCACCCACCACAACGCCTGGCTATTTTTAGAGACAGTCTTGTTCTTGCTCAGGCTGGTCTCAAACCTGTGAACTCAAACAATCCATTTTCCTCCGCCTCGCAGAGTGCTAGAATTACAGGTGTGAGCCACTGTGCCCAGCTTGAAGCTGATATTTTTTTAAAAAATAAATTGCAAAAACTTTCATTAAAAATAAAACATGAATAGGGCAGAGCCTGTGGCTCACAGGAGCACTGGCCCCATATGCCGGATGTGGTGGGTTCAAACCCAGCCCTGGCCAAAAACTGCAAAAAAAAAAAAAGATTAGACATGAATAAAACAAGCCAGTCAATAGCATGCCTTTCCATTTACACAGAAAACATTAGAATTAAGTTGTCATTTTACATATATGAATCTGACGTCACAACTAAAGGTAAAGTCTAGATTTCCAGACAGTAGCTAGAAATTTAAAATTATAAATTTTTAGGTATGAATTCATAAGTTTTAGCTTATAAAAGTTTTGCTTCTAACTGTAATTTTGAGTGGTGTTGGCTTACCGTTCTTTCACATCCCACATTGTTAAACGTGCAACGAAGTTAAATAAATTCCTCCAAAAGGTTTCTGTGTTCAGAAGTTTCATTGTACCACCTATGGCAAACCCTGTTAATTATTCTTATATGAAAACTAACATTGTCCAGGCTTTTTTCTTCTTTTCTTCCTTTTAAAAAATTTTCATCATTCATTAAGTTGGACTACAGGATGATGCATTTTAGTTAATCATAAATGAAGGTTATAGGTCAAAACTTGACTGAGTACTGCGGTGGAGGAAGAGGAAAAAATAAGTGATAAGCTTCTAACGTTATCACCTTAGAAAAATCAATTATCTGCCGTGTGGTAACAACAGTGAATTAGTTTTCTGGAGATACGAGAGAGAAAAGTGGTGAGAACGCATTAGCAGAGCAATGAGCACAGTATGGATTGGGCCTCAAACTAGCAAATTTGAGTCTGGATCTTGCTTTAAAAAAAAAAAAAAGAGCACAGATCAATTTACCCAAATAATAGTTTAATAACTATTGGATGAGAAAACTTCGAAGACATCACATTATATTATTTGGTGCAGCACTGCTTAAGTTGGATTGCTCAGACACACAGGACATAAGCATATACACCAGCAAAGAGTATGAAGGATAAACATGTGCGTGGAACTTTAATTCTCATTTCGTGTTCAGCGTACGGTCTTCCTTTAACAATACGTTAATCAAGTGACCAAACATTAACAAGCTGTAATATTGCGTTTTTGGAGGGTAAACCATGGAACGGTGAGAAAGATATTCTTAGAACTTACACAGACTGTAAGGCAGTGAGATTTGGGGACCTAAGTCAGGAAGTTTATTTCCAGAGGAATAAAGGAAATAATCGATATTAAAAGCAAAGAAAACTTGTTTGAATGTTTTACTCTACTTTGAAGTTTTTGACAGTCCTATATCTGAGGGAATTTCTTAAAGCTTTACGTTGGTAATCATTACTCCAAAAAAAAAAAAAGATAAATAAAAAGATGCTATGAAGCCACCAAGTAAATAAAATCGTAATGCTTCTCTAGGTTCCTAAAACCAAAAGTGTACAATTGAAAGAAATTGTGTCTGTGGGTTTGGGGGTGCTCTCCGTCTATATGTGAAAGGCAAGCAAGGTGTACTGAACGCCCTACAATCTTTTTGAACAAATAAAATAAATCCCATGCACAATATTCAGGAAGCTGTTTGTGTCAATCCAGTTGATGGAAAGAGACTAGAGTTTAAGTCTCTTGATATAGTTCAGGAGCCCCTTGACTTTTTAAATCTTAAATGTTTTCCATTCTAATTTAAAATGTTAACGAGAGTAAGTTGGGGGTTAGGATTTTAGTCCATTTTGGTTTTTAGAGTACCCACATAATGGCTGTGGAAACGTGCTGTTTCTAAAATGATCTCAATCGACATCTGTCTCTTTTTAACCTTAAGGTTCCTTATCATAAACTTCACTTTCAAAGTCAAACACCCACAACTTGAAGAAAAAAGCAAACAAATGAAAATAATTGTCAGGTTTGATGGAAGGCAAAACGTTGCATTTCATATTACGCTAATGTAGTGCCTGCATAGCCATGTTATTTATTTTTTTTTAATAATACACAGCTACTGATAGTTATGTGTCAGATTGACGAATGAGCTGTATAGGACCGCTCTGCCTTCCAGGGTTTTACTTTGACTGGATTTTATTGGGGATTTCTTTGCCAATCAATAATGCACTCCAGCATTTTATTTTACACCTGACCAAATAAAAAAAACTCAAGTCTTTTGGACAGATAGACTGCAAAGAATAACTACTACAGTCTCATTTATGTTTGTAGAACTTAGGAGAAAATTTCTATTTAATATCTGAACTATGACCTCTTCACTGATAGAGTAGCAACGATTTATATAGGTCAGACCACAATATATACTCATAGCAGAAACATGAGCTATACAGAAACTGTTTTTCAAACCACCTGCTAAACGATCTATTCTAAAATATCCCAGCAGAAGAAAATATTGTTATGTAACCACAAATTAAAAAAAAATGAAGAGCAAATTACAAGGGTCACATCTCATGTGTTTAAGTACGTATTTGCATAACACTGAGTATTTTCTAGAAATTTCCATTTCATCTCTTGATATTAAATTGGTTTGATAAAAGATGTGCTAATTACATATTCTTAAATTGTTACTGAAAAGGATAAAAATCATAAAATTTACTGTCAGTTTTCATATTAAGCAACTAAAAGTGTTCAAGTGAATAAATATAAAAACTGATTTGTATTATTGTGGGTCAGTTTTGATGACTAATTGTAGTATCATTAATTTTGCTGCTATTGACTTGTTTAATACATAAATTTACCTAGCATGGAGATGGATTGATGTGTGAAACAGAGAGTAAGAAAATAATTATTAAATAAAGTTCAATCTAAGGTAATGGCTACTCTTAATTAGTCCAATGGAATAAAATAAAAAAATAAATTCAATGCCTAATGAAATTAACCATATCATACTATTGAAATGAGAACACAATCTAGAATATTTTAATATATCTATAACCCAGATTAATTATACCTTTTACATATAACTGCTAATAAATCTCAATATTTATGTCTAAGAATGCTTGTCTCATCGACAAACTGAATTCTATTTGGTTTTGTGTTTTTCCTATGACAGTGAATGTTTATTTATTTGAAAACTATGCATTGAGCACAACCAGCATGTGAAATTGTTTATCAAGATTTCATTATAGAAATTTGTAAAGAAAAAGAAATACTATCTTATCATCACAATGTCTAAGTTCAATATGAATCATGGGTGATCATGGGTATCAGATGTAAAACGCATTCGTTTAGAAGCTAACTAACAAGGAGTATAAAACTTGATATTGAATTGTGTCCCCCAGTCTCAGAAAATAATAAAATAGTAAATAAAGGGCGGCACCTGTGGCTCAAAGGAGTAAGGTGCCGGCCCCATATGCTGGAGGTGGCAGGTTCAAACCCAGCCCTGGCCAAAAACTGGAAAAAAAAAAAAAACTAAAATAGTAAATAAAAGAATGAATGAATAGTATTTTTTGGTGAATGAGGTGAGATGAGAAACCGAATTTTAACCAAGGAGTTCAAGGTGATGGTGGAAGCAATCAAACATAAATACTAGGACGTAGCTGAAATTAAAAAAAAAATTAAATGTTCTGCTGTCTGTTCTGGGGTATTTGCACGATAAGGATTGACTAGTCTATGTTATGTAAGCAAGTTATTTCCTTTTTAGTATTTGAAGTAGACCGGAAATTCACTGGCTGAGAACTGGAAACATCCTTTTCAAGTGTATAATTATGTCTCTATCAAACAGATAAAGAACAAAATTGCTGTCGTTAATGGAGGTTTGGGACTATCCTCTGATGTACTTTATCTCACCACTTATTCATGCAATCACATCTGGGTATCGGTAAAACAGGGCTGAATGTATTCTATTAAGACAGATGGCTGGCCCAGATAATCTAATGAGTTTCCTGTATTTGTAACTATTTTTCCATGTCAGAAACAATAAAACTGCATAAAAAAGGTTTCTTTCTTATTAGATTTCTGCTATTTTTTTAACTCGCCACAATATTTAAAAAGAGAATAATAATTAAACTTGATTGATATAAATGGAAGATTATTTTCTCTTCTTAATTAACAACATCTAGAGTAACAATGCAATTTGACAAATATTCATGCTTTAAATTATAATTGGGCCGTCACAGGTGCCTATCAATGGAACATCCATTAGCACCAGGCATTTTGCATTTTGAGCACATGAAATAAAATATACACATAATACACAATTCACCATTGCATAAAGTGTCAAAATAGAGGTTTATATTTGTATGACATCTGGGAGTTCCTAGAATTGCTAACTTTGAGATCTTAATTAGTCATGCAAAGGAGCCCGTTAATATCTTTTGTTATTTTGTAACAAGTTCTTCCCACTATGTTTAGATTGGTAATTTTTTTTGTCTATTTGTTCGTTTTTTACAATTTTTGGCCAGGGCTGGGTTTGAACCCCCCACCTCGGGCATATGGGGTCAGCTCCCTACTTTTTTGAGCCATAGGCTTCACCCTTCCATTAAGTTTAAAATGGGGAAGGAAGCCAGGGAGGCCATAAATTAAATTGAAGAGAGATAAATACTTATTTACAAACATGAAAATGGATTTTCATAGTATGTTTACATCTCAAAAACAAGAATATAGGTGAGTTCCACATGTAATAATTCCATAAATTAAAATAAACAGAAATATTAACAGGCAAATAAAAGCTAATTAGCACCCTTTTTAAAAGTATTGAACAAATTTGATAAATAAGATTTTTATTAGTAGCTGTATTTTGGACTTGAAGGATCTTTGAGGACAGAACTTTCCAACACTGAAAAAAATGCATCCATAGTCATCAGTGAAATTGGTCTGTAGTCCCTTTTAGCTGGGTCTTTTCCTGGTTTTGGTATCAGGGTGATGTTTACTTCATAGAATATGTTAAGGGAAGCTTCCTTATTTCTCAACGTTTTGAAATATATTCTGTAGTATAGATACAAGCTCTTCTTTGAAGGTTTGATGTGAAGTCACTTGGTCCAGGGCTTTTTTTTTTTTTTATTGTTAAAAGGTTTTTCATTGTTTCTTCAATCTCAGTGCTTCCTATTGGTCTGTTGAAGAGATCTATTTCTTCTTGGTTAAGTCTAGGGATATGGTGTGATTCCAGGTATTGCTCCATTTCCTCCATATTGTCAAATTTCTGGGCATAGAGTTTATTATAGCGCTAAGAGATAATTTCATGTATCTCTGCAATATCTGTTGTTATGTCCTCCTTTTCATTTGTTTGAGGTTATCAGAGATTTTACTTTTTGTTTCTAGATAATCTTGCCAAAGTTGTTATTGAATTTATTTTTGGAAGAACCAACCTTTTGTCACCTTAATTTTCTAAATGATTATTTCCTTTCTTAAATCTCTTCCTTGACCCAACTGTCTTTCAGCATAAGGTTGTTTAATTTCCATACCTCTGTGTGTGGATGAAAATTTTCATTAGAATTTGGTTCCACTTTTATTGCATTGTGGTCTGGGAACAAAAATGGTATAATTTAATTCTTTTAATTTTGTTGAGGTTTGACCTCTGTCCCAGGATATGTTCTAATTTGGAGAATGTTCCATAGGCTGGTGAGAAGAACATATAATCCTTAGATTTGAGATGCTGCTTTTTGTTGTTGTTGTTATTGTTGTTGTTGTTTGAGGTGGAATCTCACATTGTTGCCCTCAGTAGAGTGTAGTGGCATCATAGCTCACAGCAACCTCAAATTCCTGGGCTTAGATTGGACTACAGGCACCCACCACAACACCCAACTATTTTTAGAGATGAGGTCTCTCTCAGGGCCCAGACTGGTCTTGAACCTGTGAGCTCCAACTATCCACCCACCTCAGCCTCCCAAGTGCTAGGATTACAGGCATGAATCACTACACCTGGCCTATGAGATTGTGTTTTGTATGTATCTTATAAGCACAGTTGTTCTAGTGTCACATTTAAGTCCCTTGTGTTTTTGTTTAGTTTCTGTCTAGAGAATCTATCCATCTCTGTAAGAGTGTTAAAGTCCCCAGAAATTATGGTGTTATGTGATATCATGTTGCTCAGACAAATAAAGGTCTGTTTCATAAATCTTGGGGTATTTACTTTTGGTGCATAAATATTTAGAATTGAAATGTTCTCTGGGTGTATTTTTCCATTGATCAGAATGAAGAGAACATCATTGTCTGTTTTAACTTTAGTTGCTTTGTATCCACTTGTATCTGAAAATAAAATTGCAACACTTCCTGTCTTCTGGTACCCATTTACCTGAAATACTCTTCTCTGTCCCTTTACCCTGAATTAGAGAGTTGTTCTTCAAAGTTAAGTGTATTTCCTGGAGACAGCACAAGAATAGCTTGTGCTTTTATCTAATCAGCCAGCCTGTGCCTCTTCAGTGGTGATTTCAAGTCATTAACATTTATTGTGAGGATTGATAAGTGTGGTGGAGTTCCCTTCATCTTATCTTGTTAAAGTCCATTGCTTAGTTTTAGCCTTGTGCCACTGTAGAAGCTAGATTATGTCCTTTAGGATTTAAACAAAATTAATATTATCATTTGTATATATATAGTAATATGAGGATAATGCGAAAGGTATTAGAAAGTGAGTTTTTCAAAACATTTCGTTCTCCCTGATTAAATTTAAAACAGCACAAAATACTTAAAGAGATAATTTATTTTAATTATAAAATTTTGGAAGCTCAGAATTTAAATAAAAATTCATAGTTTTTTAGTTTGTCAAGCATTTTCAGCAAAGTAGAATTTTTAAGAACCACATAATTTCGGCCCTTTAGAAAGTTCCTCTTAGAAAACATGTTTTTAGAATTTTTTTTAATTGCATAGTGTTATTACCCTAAATGGTCTTTATGCTGCTTTTCTCCTAAGACATTTCAACATATAAAAACCTTCAGAATTCCCTTTGAATTCTGGCAGCATGTTGAATCATGGCTTCTATTTTAATTTCTTGCCACAAAAATAATAGCAAAATCACCATGAATACATGTATGAATTGAAGAAATATTTATAAAAAAAATTACTGAAGAAAATACTCATGTAAATGTCAGTAGCAATTGGACAAAAAACAATGGAACATATTGGGGGCTCATAAATTATTTAGTAATTATAAATGTACTCTTTAACTCATGATTTAATCAAATATTCAGAATTAGATTATAGCATGGTATAATAAAAATCATTGACTGTAAGTAAAAACCAGTGGCCCACGTACATCATTTTTCTTCATCTAGTTTTGAAATTCCTTGCCAAGTAAATTTACAAGTTATTCAACCATGATGGAATAGCTACTAATAAACAGATAAGGGGTTGTTTAACTCAAAGAATGTCTTTAAGATCTTCGTGATGTAAGAACATCAGTACTAAATGGCAAGATTATAGCAACAATTAAGCCTTTACATTATTGATAAAGATTAGAAACATTTTTAGTATTTATAGAGAGGCCATTTTAAGATTTACTCAGATAGTTTGTTGTCTAGAAACTCTTTAAGAAACAGCTTAAGTAATATGCCTTGTGAGTAAAAATAGTTCTTATCTGCTACCTGGTATAAAAATTATCCCTGACTTTCTTCTAATGCGAGATTCTGAAATCAATGTGTGTGCAGGAGAATCGGAGATGTAGCTAAATTTTTAGCAGTTGTTTTGATATTTTAATGATTAAGTATATTGCTCCACTGCCTGATTTCTAGATTCAAGGTAAAGGGCACATTTTTTTCCTCAAGAGATTATGTACAGAAATGAGTGTATGTAAAAAATATAATAAATGCTTGAATGAGAATAAGAATCTCAGTTGGCTTCGGAAAGAGTTAAACACAAGAGTATATTCTTTTAGCAATGCTTAACTTTTGCACTTATGTTTCAATGATCTTGGGTCCTCATTATCATTATCATTACCACAAAATTGTCAAGTCCCGGAGTTGAAGAGGAAAGTAGTTCTTATCGTATGCAGCTTCTATTGGTGAGGAAGATAAGCATAATAGCTTGTTCCCAACACCACTCTCACTGGTATTCTTTAGGTTACAAAGTGAGCCAAGTGATGTTTTTCTCTATTATCAACAATGAATTAACACAAACCAAGAAGCATCACGGTGTTAAGGAATGAATCTTCTACATACCACGGCTGGAAAGTATTGTTCTTGTGAAGAAAGTGAAAATCAGAAAAAAAAACTGCCAATATTTTAGTAATGTTATTAACACGATATTCATCTCAACTGAAGCTTGAAACTTATTCTTCCATGCTGTAATTCAGTCTGCACTGTTGCTATAATGTCAGTGATGAGTCACTGACTTTAACTCCCAAAGACCTACCATTTTACTTAAATATATATTCCATATCCCTCTGCTTTTGGAATGAGGCATTTATTAAAACTTATACTCCTTTGGTCTTAAAGTGCAACATCTATGTAAAAGGTATCTAATTTTTGTTAGTGGGCTAACTTATTCATAATACAAGTTTGAAAATCATCCAAGTATGAAACTATCTAGAAAAATCAGTATCCTTCAATACTTAAAAAAAAAAAAAAGACAGTACACCCAAGAGTCCTCACAAAGGAAAAATACTTCTCTCAGATGTTAATCAAAAGATGAAGTAAAGGACGTATCAGCAACTTGATTACTTTCCATGTTATCAAAGCCTTAAAAATATGTACAACTGTCTTATCAATATCACTTACATAAAAATTATGAAGTATTCACCACATGACCTTGAAAAGCATCTTGAATAATTGTTCATGAGTAAGACTGAGAACAATTAATTTTATATTTGTTTATGACTTATCCTCATTAATATGTTGGAAGTATAATTATAATATTCATGAATAATTAACATTGTTGATCTGCTTTAAGTACAAATATATGTATTCAGTGTTGGGTTGTAAATTGCCTTGAACTTGATAAGCCTAAAGGACATGTAATAGAGAAATTATTAACTCATTCCATTCAGCTGTTAACTATATTGTACTTATTAACTATCCTAGCATAGAAAGGCATGTGGGCCCAGTGTGGGGACTCATGCCTGTAATCCTAGCACTCTGGGAGGCCATGGCAGGTGGATTGTTTGAGCTCAGGGAATGGAGACCAGCAAGAGTGCCCCCTTCTCTACTAAAAATAGAAAAACTAGCGGGGCATAGTGCTACACACCTGTAGAGAGTGAAAAGTTAAATAAAATAATAGTATGTAATTATGTTCTATTCAGTTACTTTTTCTATTTTTAATAAAGTAGTAGAGGCAGGGCATGGTAGCTCATATCTCCTATAATGCTAACACTCTGGAAAGTGCTGAGGCAGGTAGATTTCTTGAGCTCATGAGTTGGAGAACAGCCTGAACAAGAGAGAGACCCAACTCTTCTAAAAATAGAAAAATTAGATGGGTGTTCTGATGGGTGCCTGTGGTCCCAGCTACTTGGGAGGCTGAGGCAAGAGGATCACTTGTACCCAAGAAATTGAGGTTCCTGTGAGGTATGATGAGGCCAGGGCACTCTTCCCAGGGGGATAGAGTGAGGTTCTGTCTCAAGAGTAAAAAATGAAAATAGTAGAAAGAAACAAAAGATTATTATAAAGCATACTATGGTCAGGAAATCTCACTGTGGCACTTGATAATAGCATGAATCTGTGATTTGGGAAGGAGAAAGGACACACATCTTGAAATTTGCAAATGATTAAAGAAAAGGTCTGAATTATGTTATATACTATTATGTACATGGATTCTGCTTTAGCAGGTCATTATGTTTTAAAATGTTTTAACTGTGATGATAAAACTAAATGTTCATAATTGCAGTTATCAAGAGTAGTTTTGGTTCATATGTATACATGAAGCAGGGGTGGGGTGGGATTGATTCTGCCAGTATCCTAGGATGGTGTTAAGTTATTTAAGCTTACTTTTATCTTTCATAACGAAGTTAATACTCATACCTAAGAATAAAACCATGTGATTTGGAGATGGAAGCACTCAGAGAATCCAAACATATCTGACAATTAAGTTCACAAACTTGCCACCATATGCTTACATTGGAAGCACCATACAAACAACTCAGTAAGGTTTCATAACATGGTATCTATCAGGGTCTCAGAGCTGTGCTTGTGTTGCTGTGTGGCAGTGTCTTGCTGAGTGGAGTTCACTCTTGTTGTGTGCTTTTATGTGCCATACAATAACAACACTGATGGTTATTCCAGTAAAAGAGTCCCAAAATTCTTTTGAAGGGTGGAGTAAGTGTCGGCATCAGTGTGCGGCCTCCCAAGGGGAGTACTTTGAAGGTGATCATAGTGACATTCCACAATGAAGCAAGTAGCACTTTTTCCAGGATGAGTTCATGAACTTAATTTTCATACCTTCTACTTGCACTTCAGGACTCAAGGGACCATTTTCACCTAGAAGAGAATAAATAATATTGAAAGTTTGGTGTTGACATTGCTAAAATCTTAATTACAAATTTCTACATACTTTTCATTGTAAGATATTTCATCCTACTTTTAATATTTTAATGCAGTATTTGGTTTCATACTCCTTAGATGGAAAATTTCCAGGCATCAAAAATACATATTAACCTATTTCTTTCTCTATTCATTTCAGAAATCAATGTCCCTTTGTACCCAGTTGCTCAAATCAACAAAAACCAAACTATTATTGAATCATTTTTTGACTATCAAATTCATACCTTCAAATCTGACCTCTTCCCTTCATTTTAAACCATGCTGCCTTATCGAAACCTATGCAATCCTTGACTTGTTTATATCTATGCTGTTCAGCATGGTAGCCAGTAGTTCCATGTACCTCTTTGGCACTTTAAGGCCAACTGGTGTAAATGAGGAACTCAAGTTTTAATATTATTTGAGTTAATTTAAATTTGAATAGCCTCATGTGGTTAATGGTGCCCATATTGGACAATGTAGTTGTAGACCTACATAAACAAGTGCCAAATTTATCCAAGTTCCAAAATTATATCTTCTCCTCACTATGCTAAAATAATCCCAAATTTAATTTCCACTGAAATCAGGGAACTTGAATTTTCAGGTTCAATCACCAAAATGGTTTCTATCACTTTCCTATCTGAAATTTGCCATTGCTACTTTTTGTTGTCATACTCTCCATTATTAAAAACCAAGAGAACTATGTTTGTGTCATTGTATATTGAGTGTATTAGACTATGTTTTTTTTTATATATCTGTTTCATGATTATAGCACAAAAACCAGAAGGAAGAGAACAAATCCATCTCTATTATCATTCTATTCACAATGCCTAGAATAGTGTCATTGTATGGCAATCACTCAGTATTCCTTGAATGAAAGAATGAATGAATGAATGGATACATGAATAAAAGTATACAAAAAACACAATATGAGAGCCATGGGCAAGTGCTGAGAATAAGAAAAGAAGTTTCTAGCTAAATATTAAATCTATTGGATTTGCCTTTTATGAGTCATTCTGTCCTTATGTAAAGAACTAATTAAGCCTTGACTTCCTTTTATGTACAACAGATTATGAAAATACTTATTTTATGAAGTTATTTTAGTGTTGAATGAATATGCAGCTTGTGTGCGGCATTTAGTCAGCGAATGTTGGCCATAGTAAGAATAGTAATAGTAACTCTTGTTATTACAATTTTACCTTTGATTTGATAAGTATCTTTAGCTATCAATCCTATAATTTCTGGCATCTATATTATCATCTGCTCCATTGAGCAGTTGGAATTTTTGATCTTTGTTTTTAGAACTAGCAAACTACATGAATCTTGATATGAGTTTATTCTTTAGTGCATATTCCAAATGAATGCAAAGTGAGTTATACATGAACTTATAATAAAATGCACATTAAGTAACTTCAAATATTATTTTAGAAAATTGACAATTCTCTACCTCTTTAGCTTAAAAGGCCTCAGGGAATCACAAGCTTGAACTTTTAAAATAATAAATTATTATGTATGTTCTCTGCAGGGAATTCAAATTTAAGGTATTGGCATCATCCTTTTTTTTTTTTTTTTTAGCATGATTTGTCTCTGAAAATTGTGTCTTCTTTGCAGATTTAACTTACAAAAGAAAAATCTCAGAAGACGTCGTGGTCTCTGAGTTCCTTTTGGGAGAGACCTTAATGTAATTTGATGATTTTAACTGGTGTTTTTAAAAGCAGCACAGCGGTGCTAATAGCTCAAACTCCAGAATGGTCTCAAATTCTGGAGCATAATGTGTTACATTTAGAAAGTTACAAAAGAAAAGCACATTTGGAGAAGCAGGGCCGTAGTTTCCCTAGACCCAGCAGTAGAAACCCTCACTGCTACACATGCCCATAAATCATCCCGTTACAGTACCAGGATTTGGCAATTGGTTAGAATATACTATTTGCATTAAAAATCTGTCAATTTAAAATGCAATAAAAACAAGAAAAATCAATAATAATACATTTAAATTCAAACCGTCATCACAGCACTGCAATAGTAATCAGTCATATTTACCAAGGCCACATATGTAATAATCCTCCCGATCCTGATATAATTACTAGCTTTGCCTCTTGAATTATCAACAGCTCTTAGGGTTTATTGCCTCGTACATGCTTAATAAGCATTCGCAATCAATATTCTCGCCACAGTGTAAGAGGCAACCAGCCAGCCAGGCCTAGGGTGTAAACGCCTCCAAAGGTGATCATTAGGTCAGTTGGAACGACCAGGAGGTGGCTGTGCTAATGGAGAGGCCTGCCGGAAAGAGGTAATTTAGACCATCTGCTTCCTGCAGTGTGCAGGTCTCACCATAACTGGTGCTGTCTCAGCTACGGGGAACAGTCAGTCTTGGAGACACAACTTCAGTCTTCAAATCCTTCCTAAAGATGCTTGGACACTGATCAGCATCACCAGCGGCTCTCTTCAATGTCTTCCTATCTACATAACCTATCCAGTTTGCCTGAAGCCTTTTTTCCTGGACTAGAAAAACAAATAGTTATTTTCTTCACTCATGTGGTAGGTGATGGAGAACAGGAATTTATATGCAAATTGAAGTATTAGTGACACTTTGATGAGAAAAGTGTAAGGACCAATTGTAGTTGTCAAAAATGTCTGAAAATCCGTATGAAGGCTGCTGGCATGAAAAATAAAATTGAAAATCCAATAGAGAAAGTGTGTTGGACGGAGGGGAACGTCGCAGAGCTGACTTCACTCAGTCTGTTAAATTACAAGGATTTCCACATGGTTTTCAAAAGAGATAATTTAAAATATTGCACCCTCACTCATCAGGATAATTTCATTTAATTTTTAACCTGGAAATACTATGTTATTGCTATTATGTAAAATTTACCATGCATCCATTATTTAAGAGACTTTACAGAATAAAAAGAAAACATTGATTTTGTTCCTACAATATGTGTGTTAAATGAGCAACAATGCAAAATAATCATTTAAATATAAGGCTTACAAGTGCTTATTTATATTAATTATTATAATTATATAAAGGAGATTATAGGTTCACTGAATTGCATTTAAAATTAATTTTAGTATCCATTTAACTTTGTAAACGGTGTGGTCTGGTACAGTATTAAAAGGTGTTTCCAGGTCTTGGCTGAGGCTTCTTTTGGAACTCCTTACCCAGCAGAGATTGATGGTGCCTTTCTGAACTAAACTAAAGTTCTTCTCAAGCTGTAAATGGACCCTTTACTCATAGTCAAAGGGTATAATAACCTTTCCTTGTGATTTGGAATTTAAGCATGGGAGAGTGTTGCTAAGTCTCACCATCAGGGGTAAAACCAAGGATATACCTTGACAGGACATGCGGTTATAATAACAGTGATATTAGGAATATCAAATCCATTGACTAAGATTTCTGTACTTTCAGTAATGCCCAATTTCTTTATGTGTTATCTTTACACCCTTCTATAATTCTTCACAATGCCTGCTAATACTCTATTCTGGAAATTTAGGGGAAGCAAAGAGGGGGGAATTAATAAGATCATATGTAAATCACAGTCTTATGGGGTGGAGGAAACTCAGGTAGGGGGTGGGTTGAATTGTTAAGAAAGGAGTTAATTTGGGGAGGGGGTTGTTACAAGGAGATAGGAGACCAGAGGAGATGACACTGGCTAGGGTTTGGCTTTTAGATTCAAAAGGTGGTATTTGCCTGTGTTTTAAGAAATAGAAAAAAGTATGTCATCATTGCATGCCACAATTAGTTTGTTTCATTTCCTATGAGTAGGACATTTCCATGTGGTAATGTTTTCTATATCTTCAAAACAAAATACCAACACTAAATTTATCAATGATTCTCTTTACATTTTCCTTTCTTGATTTCAACAATTAAGACAGAGTTAGAGACCCTGCTTTCAGGAACATAGTAAATTATGTTCTCGACAAATTTATTGCCCAAATAACTAATTAGAATCTATCTAAAAATTCATAATTTGAATTAAAAAGATGGATTTTAGCTGTTCTTATCCCCCCCAAAATAATTGTTTGAGATGATGACTATGTTAATTTGCTTTACTATAGCAAATGTTTTACTATCTATGTGCCTCTCACAGAATGTTGTAAGCCTCAAATATACACAATAAAACTTATTTTAAGAATATTAAAGTTGGGCCAGGCATCGTGGCTCACACCTGTAATCCTAGCACTCTGGGAAGCCAAGGAGGATGGGTCGTCTGAGTTCAGGAGCTTAGATCAGCCTCAGCAGGAGCGAGACCCTGTCTCTTAAAAAAAAAAAAAAAAAAATAGTCTGGTGTTATGGTGGACATCTGTAGTCCCAGCTACTTGGGTAACTGAGGCAAAAGAATTGCTTGAGCCTAAGAGTTTGAGGTTGCAGTGAGCTATGATGCCATGGCACTCTACTCAGGGCAGCATGGTGAGACCCTGTCTCAAAAAAAAGAAAGAAAAAAAGAAAAAGAAAAGGAAAAAGAAAAAAAAGAAGAAAGTTATTAGCAATTTAATCTTAAGAGAAAACAACAAACAAAATTACATGACTCTAAGGATTTAGTTTTTCAAATTGAGGCCACAGTCTTAACGTTGAAAATCTTCCAAGTTTGTATGACTTTTTAAATGTTGTGTTTTGATTTTCTATTTTAATACATTTAGGGGGTACAAGTACAGTTTTGTGCATTTCACAGATATAGTACTTTATAGCAGTGAAGTCTGGGCTTTTATCGTACCCATCCCCTGAGAGGATGCATTGTACACTAAGTAATTTTTCATTCCTTACCTCCCCCCACCTCCCACCTTTGAAGTCTTCAGTGTCTACTGTGCCTTCATTCTGTATGAACATGTGAACCGTAGCTCAGCGTGGCTTATGAAAGAGAACACACAGCACTTAAATTCCCATTCCCGAGTGACTCCTCTCAAGATAATGGCTTCCAGTCCCATGCAGGATTCTGCAAAAGACATTTTATTCCTTTTCGTAGCCACATATCAATTACCCTTGCATTCTCTGATCTATAGTTAGTGGATACTTAGATTGATTCCATGTCTTTGCTATTAATTGTGCTTTGATAAACATGCAAGGGCTAGCATTTTTTTTTTTGATATAACTTCTTTTCCCAGTAGTGGAATTGCTGGATCTAAAGATAGATCTAATTACAATTTTTTTGAGAATTCTCTATACTGTTTTCCCTAGAGATTGGGCTAATTTACATTTCCACCAACACTGTGTGAACTTATCCTTTCTCCACATCCGTGCTGACATCTAGGGTCTTATTACTTTTTAAAAACGGCAGTTCTGACTGGGGTAAGATAGTCTCCAATTATGATTTTAAGTTGCATTTCTCTGAGGAATAGTGATAATGTACATTTTCATAGACTTATTGGCATTTTTATGTATTCTTTTAAGAAAGCATCTATTCATGTCACTTGCCTCATTTTAAATGAGGCTATATGTTTGTTTGTGTTTTCTGGTGGAGTTGTCTGAGCTGTTGTAAGTTCCAATGTTAATCTTTTGTTGGATGCAGGTTTGTGGATATTTCTCCCTTTCTACATGTGGTCTGGTTCCTCTGCTGATTATTTCATTTACTGTGCAGTAGCTTTTAGTTTAATTAAATTCCGTTTCTTCATACAGGCCAAGTTAAGACACAAATCAAGAACTCTATGCAATTTACAATAGCAGAAAAGCAATTAACTAGAAATACACTTAACTAAAAATACACTTAACTGAAAGATGTGTACAAAGAATACTACAAAATACTGATGAAAGAAATCATAGATGATACTTGAAAAATATCTCATGTTTGTGGACTGGAAGAATGAAAATCACTAAATGACCATAATGCTCAAAGCAATCCACAGAATTGTGTTATTTCTATTAAAATACCAATGTCTCTTTCCAAACAATGAGAACAAAAATTCTAAAATTTAAACGAAACAAACAAACAAACAGGACTGACTTGCCATACCTATCCTAAGCAAAAGGAAAAAAAAATTAAATAATTGGAGGCCTTACATTACACTGACTTGAAATTATACCACAAGGCTGTAGAAAAGGTCCGCCATGGACCTTGTAGAAAAATACACACCTAAATCAATGGAATAGAAAATAGAACCCAGAAGTAAAACATATACCTACAACCAATGGATCTTCAATAAAGCAGACAAAAACATACCAGGGAAAGGACACAGTGTTGAGAAATGTAGCTGGGAAAATTGGATGGCCCCATGCAGAAGAATTTAACTAGATCCCCGTCTTTCACCATGTGTAAAAATTAACCTAAGATAGATGAGAGACTTCGCTATGTAAGACCTGAAACTGTTAAAATTCTATCTGAAAACCTAGGAGGAAGTATTCTGTCAATCAGGAGAGACAGAGAGCATATGACTATGACCCCAAAGGAAAACGCAATAAAAAATAACTTTGTTTTAAAATATAAAGTAGAAGACAATGTTAGTTTAAACATTTTTAGGATTACCTTTGTTATCATGTTCTAGTTAATACAGAAACAATAAGAACGTTCAAAGACCACATTTGTGTTTGTGTGGCTAATTACGTTTACATTAATTCCTGCTATTTTAATTGTCCCAGGAGTGCATTAAACGATATGCATGTGTGATCTTCAGTAATCGTGAAGGATAATAATGTTTTGTGCAGATTATAATGTGGGAGAAAATTTCTAGTCGGAGTTGAGTTGGAGGGAAGAGATAGGAGAATGGAGGGGTCACGTGTTACACAGCCATAGCAGAGTCTATAAAGAAAAAGAAACCTTCCAAAATGTTCATAGCTAGCCCCACAGGAGCTGTGATTTTCTTGTATCATTTATCATATCAAATTTATGCAGTTATTTGAACATTTTAACGTATTTGTTTACATATAACATATGCATTTGATTTGATACACCAACTATACCATGAAGGCCATAAGCTTCAGTGTTATACTTGTACATATTCAAGTACCATTTTAAGAAAATAGTTTTACTCAACACTGAAGCACAAGTGTTCCTGAGAATACAGAAGCCCCACTGCGGCAATACTGAGTTTATAAAGAGAGTGAGTTATTCCTTAATAAAGCCCTGACATTTTTCAAGAAGTAGAATCGATCTACTTTTCCACAATATTCTCCTACTGGATTATTTTAGGAGAACTTGAATTCATCCAGACTCGTTGTTTCCTAACACAGTAGAAACTGGGGCAAGTTCAATGTTACTAATATAATATTGTATTGACAGACATCGAGATCTGAATCTATGTATTGCCTGAATTCAACCCCTAAATATAAGCTTCTCGAAGTTGGCTTGCAACCAGTTACCTGCAGGGGGAAGGTAAACCAAGAACATCTGTCAGTGCATAGATGCTAAGGAATATAATCAGAGGTGGTGCATGACAGATTAAAGACAGAGAAATTTGTGTTTCTGGGGTGTGCCGGTAGGACTTCAAGGCCAGCCCCATCTTGTCCTTCATTTCCTTAATTAACATATCATTCAATCCCCAATCAAACCCAAAGTAGGTTTGTTAGTTTTTCCAAATCTTCTTTTGCTTTTTTTTTTCATCCTCCTTCCGGTGGTTGTCAAAATTGCAAAGATGAAAACTCATTTCCCCAAATCAACCTCGTTCCTCCATCATTATCAGAGACCAGTAGCTATCCAGCCATTTCCAGTCTAAAAATGTCCCAGAGAATACATATTTTCTAAATGTGTTTGCCTTAAAACAGAATGGATTCCAGTTTTCTAAGTATTTTAATTTTTATACATCATAAAATTATTAGATATTTATCATAAGCAATTTATGCATAGAGAGCAGTGTGAAAACTAATTTATGGTTTAATTTCTAAAAATAATTTTGTTCACTGCAGGATGAAAATTGTTAAGTGAAGTTCTTGAATAAATGAATACATGATTCACTGATTAGGTAAAAAATAAAATTACAGTTGTTACAAAAAATTTTAACTTCCTTTTTGTCATGTACGTATAATTGTTCTTATATGTAACTATGAATATCTTATTATTGGAATCGTATATAACTTATTTTTAATTTGATATAATATTTCAAACATGACAGCAATACAAATATTCTCACCAAAATGTGATTATAATATAGCTTAACATTCTTCTTGTAGTTAGGCCATAATTTAATAGTCTCACTGCAGTGATGCTCCCAGTTTTCACTAAAAAAAAGTAATGTTATAATAATTTTTATGCATAAATTTTGATCTTATTTTCTTTTTCATTGGAATAGTCAAGTACTTTTATGTCAGAAACCATCAAGACATTAGTGCAAGGAAAAATGTATTGCTAGTCAGGATATTTTACTTTTTTGTTTGATATAATATAGACACCTCAAAACTTACCATATAAATGTCTAACTGAGCTTTTTCTTAGTATATTCACACAGTTGTAAAATAATCACAGCTATCTACTCACATTTTAATTATAGTCAGGGATGGCGACTCACGCCTGTAATCCTAGCACTCTGAGAGTCAGAGGCAGGTGGATTTCTTGAGCTCAGGCTCTCAAGACCAGCCTGAGCAAGAGAGAGACTCCATCTATATTAAAAATAGATGACAGGTGAATGACCAATAAGCATATGAAAAAATTCTCATTGTCTCTAATCATCAGAGAAGTGCAAATCAAAACCACGCTGAGAGTTCATCTAACCCCAGTGAAATTAGCCCACAGTACAAAATCCTGATTCTGCAGATGCTGGCGTGGACGTGGAGAGAGGGGAAGACTCGCACTGCAGCTGGGATTGCAAATTATGAAAGGATTGTATAGAGAGAGTTGCTAGGAAGTAATGAAAGAGGAAAGGGTTTCGGTTTTGGAGTTAGTTTCGTTTGTTTTGTTTCCCTACGTTTCCTTTTTCCAGGAAGAGCTCTCAACCACCTACAAAGGAGGTTCAGCTCTACAGGGCCTGCAAGGCGTTCGGTTGTGTGTTTTGTGCTATGCAAAGGTGAGCGGCATTAGAACAGCTACTTGAAATCCTCATCTTGGCTCAGCGCCTGTGGCTCAAGCTGCTAAGGCACCAGCCACATACACCTAAGGTGGCGGGTTTGAATCCATCCCCGGTCAGCAAACAACAATGATGGCTGCAACCAAAAAAATTGCTGGGCATTGTGGCAGGCACCTGTGGTCCCAGCTACTTGGGAGGCGGAGGCAGGAGACTCCCTTGAGCCCCTTGAGCCCAGGAGTTGGAGGTTGCTGTGAGCTGTGATGCAACAGCACTCTACCCAGGGGGATAGCTTGAGGCTCTGTCTCAAAAAAAAAAAAAAAAAGCAAAGGAAAAAAAATCCTCTTCTTATAAATGATATTTTAATCTATACTTAGGAAGGAAATGGTAGAAGAATTAATTATTGGAAATATATGCTTGCCATAGCACACTGAATCCCGCTGGTGACCATTACTTCATCAGAGAGAGAGAATGGCTTCCTCGATAGAAAAGTCATTTACTTTCTTAATTAAAACAAATGATGAATCATAATAGAAAAAGAATATTCTGCCCTCATGAGTTAAGTTCAAAAACCCCAAATTCAAGTTCAATTCAAACAAAACTGAAGTGTCAAGCCCCATATTCAAGTCAACTCCATAAATTCTTTTGATATAAAATAATTTTACTCATTAGAATGGTTTATAAAAATATACTTCTCACCTAATATTAAAGCAGGAGCAGTCAACATTTAGTTCTCAATTTATTCTTAAAAGGGAGATTTATTTATTACTTCACATAAACCTTATCAGTAGATAAAGATTATTTAAAGAAGTTGTATTTATAAGCTTATAAGGTCTATCTTATAAAATCTTTATAAGATAAACCAATGATAAGTGTTAACATATAACCCTTTATCTGTGTGCCCCCATAACTCGTTGAACATTAACTAAACTGATTTTGACATAAACAGGCCCAAGTCCGTTTCTCTTCAATCCCTAAGATTACTAAGCATATTATCCTTTTCAGATATTTTCTAAGATATAAGACATCAGCCAACCTAGTCTGCCCTAACCCCCTATCCAGTGATTAGAAAAGCAATCTTTTAGTTGTAGTAAAGTATTTTGCTGCCTGAGGGACACTGGTATACATGAATGTCAGTCTCCAGTTCTGCAAAGCTTTAAGTGCTCCTGATAAAAAAGCTTCACCAAGTTAGTAAATAAATCATTCCAGTTTCCAACAAGCAGAGATGTGAACTAAGATCCCTATCAGTTTGTTCTTTGGGAGATGGCGTGGTTCTGAACCCAGGACTGACTAGGCAGCACTAGTAGATGAAAACGCAGAGGAATCCACGATCACCAGTCAAATAAGCTCCTGGTTGATTGTATCTGTGTTCTCACTCCACTTGCCTTCTCTGCTGTAGTTGTTTAAAGCAAATACATTTCTTCTTGCTTTAGGTTCAGGAAAACTAGGAGTTTTTTTTTTAAATCTCAATAGTTAGTAAAATTTTGTGACTCTGAGGACTGCAGTGAGACCTTAAATGGAGATCGAGGCATTATCCCAACATGTGTCAAAAGCATTTTTCCTGTAGACTCCTGAGTGTGGACTATATTACTTCAGATTAAATAATACATAGAAAATACAGATGGCTTCCCATGAGAATTCACATAAAAGGAAATATTGCCCCTAAACTTAAGAGAAAGAATATCCCTTGAGGCAGAGGGGCTCACGCCTGTAGTCCTCACACTCCAGGAGGCCGAGACAGGTGGATTGCCTGAGCTCAGGAGTTGGAGACCAGCCTAAGGAACAGCAAGACCCCATTTTTACTAAAACTGGGAAGATTAGCCAGGCATTACGGTAGGCACTTGTAGTTCCAGCTACTTGGGAACTGAGGCATGAGGAATGCTTGAGTCCAAGAGTTAGAGGTTGCTGTGAGCTATGATGCCACAATGCTCTACCCAGAGCGACAGAGTGAGACTGTCTGAAAAAAAAAAAAAATAGAGGGAGAGGAAATATCTGAGTCAAGTGAATATCTATTCACAAGTCTGGCAAACTTAACTTTCAGAAATGCCAATTTTTAATCTATGTGATCATCATAAATGAGAGGTTATTGGAGGGTTACATTGATATGCTCATTTATGTTTTGTTAGATTTTATTTATTTAGCAAAAAGAATCTTATAATCTTCGTTTTCTCAGTTAGAATTTCTGGAGCAGTGGAAAAAATGCCACTTTTCAAGCATTTCTCCTTAATACTATTAAAGATTCCGCAAGTCAGTATAAGTTATGAACAAATTGAAGTGAAAATAAAATGATTGATAAACCCAGTTTCTTCAAAATTTTAAATGCTTTCTGACTGTTTATTATAATCATTTTTAATCATGTAAAACAGTGAAATTGATATTAGGGAAGGGACACATCACTTGGCTTCCCATAAGCATGTTACTGGCTTGAGACACCAAATAGGAATTATTTTCTAACGATTTTTATTACAATTTATGTAAATAAATAACATTATCACTAAGAAAAAAGTTGTAAAAAGTGCAATTTATTCTAGTTAGTAGGGATTAAATATTTGAGGCGAAAACCCTCATCAAAATAAAATATTGCTCATAGATACAGGATTAGTTTTAGTATCTTAGTATTTTTGATAACCTTCTTAGTAAAATAAATTGGGCAAGATTAAGAATTCAAATTAAAACAATATAAAAAGTATATAACAAATCTAATTATGCAAAATATTAAAGGATGTTGCTATTTTAAATAACTTAGATTTTTTTTTAAAGCATAGGTCAAAATCACCTAGTGTTATTAAGATATAGTACCCACGTTTATGTAGCTTTGTGACATGTTTGTATTATGTTTTTGCAATATATATTTCTTTACTGTTCTATCTCGTGCTTGCTTTGGTAATTTTTTTTTTTTTGAGACAGTCTCACTGGCACCCTTGGTAGAGTGCTGTGGCGTCACAGCTCATAGCAACCTCTAACTCTTGAGCTTAAGTGATTCTCTTCCCTCAGTCTCCCAAGTAGCTGGGACAACAAGCATCCCCCCCTACAACAACCAGCTATTTTTTTGGTTGCAGTTGTCATTGTTGTTTGGCAGACCTGGGCAGGATTCGAATATGCCAGCTCTGGTGTATGTGGCTGGTGCCCTAGCTGCTGAGCTACAGGCACCGAGCCATTACTTTGGTAATTTTGTTAAGTCCAGCAGATAATATGCATAATCTAGAATCAAAGAACATTTATTTTCATGTAAGGTTTAAGGTAGTTCATTTGATATAAATAAAAAATGTCCATAGAAAGTTTAAATTTAATTTATTACTGCATCGGACTTGAGACAATTGATATTCGTGACACTTTCTCTTCCAGTTACAATGGTAGCATGTGATATCATCTCAGGTTATTTAACGAGATTTCATATTTTTCTTTATCCAGATCCTTTGTATTCGGTTTTTCTTAATTATTTTACAATGTTCCCTATGGGGTAGGTGACATTGAACTAAGCCCTCCTGCTGGCAGTCATGGCTAGATTAGGAAGGAAAAGAAAGCCTTTCGCCTACTTTTATCTAGGAATGGAGCCCCCCTTTCCATCCACAGGAATGTCTTGCTAGCCTCGTTTTTTCCAGTTGTTGCTTTAACGGACCGTGTTGATCATTTTTCTAAAAGTAATGAGCTTCCCATAAATTCAAATAAAGCTGTCCGGATCCAACATCTCACCCTGCTGTGATTTTGCTGGTCCACTTACCGTTTTACACGAAATCATTTTGTAGCCATAAACGATTGTGATCTTGCTGTAGCTTTATGGAACCCTCAGTAGGAGAATTGTTTTGGCTTCCTAAAATGAGCTGGAGTATTTTAAAATATTTAGTCACGAATAATTTACAAGGACATTTTGACTTCCTCCGCTCCAGTGGGGACACCTTTTATTTCTAACCCCGGTATATTTGTTCTAACTACTCAAGTTTCCAAGCACTACGGTAAATGAAAGGGGTTAAAGTGGACACCGTTGACTTGGTCCAGAACTTAGAGGAAAAACTTTAAACGTTTACCCATTCAGTATGAACTCAGTTGTCGGCTTATTCATATACGGTCTTTCTTGTGTTGATACCTGTTCTTTCTACACCCAGCTTGTTAAGACTTCTTATGAAGGGATGTTGAGTTTTGCCGAATGCTAAATTGTGATTTTTGCCCTGGATTCTGTTAATGTGACATGTCACATTGATAGATTTGAGCTTGCTGGACCATCCCAGCTTCCTTGTTATGAATCCCACTTTCTCGTGGTGAATGAGATTTTAATGCTGCTGGCAAATTTATTTTGTTAGTATTTTGTTATAGATTTTTGTATTCTGTTCACCAGGGATAGGGGCCTGACATTTCTTGATTTCATTGTGTCTCTCTGGCTCAGGCGTCAGGATAATGCTGCCCTCCTGGTGTGTGTTTGGGAGTGTTCACTCTGCTTCAGTGTTCTGGAATGGTTTGAGTAGAATTGGCATTTTATCCTCTTTAAACGTTTGGAAGAATTCCACAGGGAGGCCGTCCAGTCCTGGGCTACTCTTTGATGGGAGATGTTTTATTACTGTTCAATCTTGTTACTCACGGCTGGGCTGTCCAGGTTTTCTATTTCTTCATGATTCAATTTTGATAAGTTCTACGTGGCCAGGAATTTATCCATTTCTTCCAGATTTTCCAATTTGTTGGAGTGTAATTGCTTGTGGTTGTCTCACACAATTCTCTGTATTTTTGAGATATCCCCCGGGGTGCCTCCATAGTCATCTCTGACCTTACTGACTTAGATTTCTTTATTCTTAATCTACCTAAAGGTTTGTCAACTTAGCTTACCTTTTTTTTAAATACCTTTTTGTTTTATTGATGTTTTTTATATTCTTCTTTATTTTTCTGTTCTGATCTTTATTAGTTTTTCCTTCTAGGTATAGATTGTTAAGGTTTTCCTAATTCCTTGTTTCTGATCTTTCTTTCTGATGTACATATTAATAGCCATAATCTTCCTTCTTAGAATGACTTTTGCTGTGTCTCTTAGATTTAATATCCATTTTATTGCTTTCTAGATAGTCATAGTCTCATGGCTATTTCCTTTCAGGGTACAAAACTTTATCTGACATGTATTTAGTAATTTCAAATGCTGCACTGGTAAATCACTCATTTGCATTTGTATTTGGTTTAGGGAAAATACTCTGTAAAAAAGCTGATATTTGGAAGATTCAGGGATTTTTTTTTTTTTTTTGCTGACAGTACACTATTACTTTGTGAATTTTTCCTCATAGATTGTCAAATAAATGTGACATAGATAATTATTCCGCTTACCAATATTTTTACTTAATTTTTTTGTATGAAATTGATTCCTATACATATGATTAATGTTTAACACTCTCTCTCTAATTACAGCTTCACAATTTTAACATTCAATTTCTACTCATTAAAATTTATTTTCTGCTTCTTTTTTGGGACAGAGTCTCCTCTGTTACCCCAGGCTAGTGTGCTGTGGCATCAGCCTACCTCACAGCAACCTTAAATTCCTAAGTTCAAGTGATATTCCTGCCTCAGCCTCCCAAGTAGCTGGGATTGCAGGTGCCAGCCAAAATGCTTGGCTAATTTTTTGATTTTAAGTAGAGCCGGGGTCTCATTTTTGCTCAGAGTGGTCTTCAACTCCTGACCTCAAGGCATCCTTCTGCCTTGGCCTCCCAGAGGGCTCAGATTGGGGGCAGAAGTCACCGATCCAGCCCCTTCTTTATGAATTTTTAATTTCCTCCTTTATTTTCAAATGTGTTGGTTTCTTGCTAGCCAAATGCAGTGAAAGTTTTTCATGCTTTTCTCTTTCCTTTAATGAGCTATTATTGAACGTCCCTTCTTTTGCAGATGGCAGCATTGCTTTGAAAACTCCACTGATTGCCTTATTTTTCTATTCTTTAGTAGAAGTTTCTTTTCTTTTCTTTTCTTTTTTTTAATTTTTGTCATCCTATACGGTATTCTTTTCACCTTGGAACACAGGAATTCTATAAGAATATGTCCAAGAATTTTTTTATTTTCAAACTCCTTACCAGCTTTTAGTAGGCAGGGTTTCTTTTTGTAGCTCATGGAAAGTTAACTTCTGCTATTTATTTATTTATTAATAAAGTTAGTTTGTCTTCTTTTGAAACTTCTAACTTTTAAACTTAGGGCCATCTGGATCTGGGTTTCAAGTCTATTTCTCTCCTTTTTCTCCGGATTTGCGTGTCTTTCTGTTTTGCTTAATTCTCAGATAAACCACGTATTTCATCATCTAGTCTCTTTCATGAAGACTCAAGATGAGCTGAGAAGGTTCCTTAGGAGTGATTCTTAGGTAAGAAAAGCTCAGAAGTACAATTTAAAGTCAGGATGCTATTTCAGCATGTTGAAAGACAGAGGTAGGCTAAACCATGTGTTGTAGTTTTTGAAGAAGAATTAGAGATGATTGTTGTGTTTTAATTCTTTCAGGTGGCCTGCCAAGTAAAATGAATAAGAGAATAACAAGTATATATATAAAGAGGGAGCAGGGAAAAAAGTTAGTAACCACGTAAATTCACATTATAACACATTGAGTAAAGTCTAGGAAAAAAAAATCAGTAACCACGTAAATTCATTTTATAACACATTGTGTACAGTGTAGGAGAAAAATCAGTAACCACGTAAATTCGCATTATAACACATTGTGTACAGTTAGGAAGAACATTTACTTTTGAAAATATTTTTAAAAATCAGTCTCTTAAATATAGACCATTAATTTAACATAAAAGTAAATCTCATTTATGTTATGTAATTAATAACAGTATGACAACATATAATTATCTTCAAAGATGGTGAAGGGAATTCAGAAGTTCACGTATTCTCGGCTTGACTTTTCAGAGCGGGAATTGGTTTTTCAATTCAATTAGAAATGTAAATAGTTAAGACAAGAGAAAAAAAGAAGGGGCGACTTCAGGAAATTCTGCAATTGAATCTGAGTGGTTTAATCTGTATTTATCTTCTAAGAAGTCACCTAAAATTTTACTTAAGATTTCCATTATTAGTTGCCACACCCGTTTGACAGGTAATATGATGTGTATCCGAGTATAAAATTGAGATTTTCATGTTTTTATGAAAAATTATTCCCATTGTGGAATTTTATTCTGTATCAATTGTATTTTGTCAGGTTTTCACTGAATTGCTTTCTACTCATTCAGAAACAATGAGTAAAAACAATTCAGAGCTAAAGACAAAACCCACATGAACTATTTAAAATCATACTATTTTTAGGATGACTCATGTTTTATTTACGTGAATATCATTCAATTCATAATGAGGTTTTAATCTCAAGTGCTCCAGAGAGTTTTAAAGATTGATTGATTACTCATTACTGCAAAACTACATTGGAAATGTGCTAATTTTCTGTAATGATTTTATTATTTGATATTTAAATGCCTAAATATACCTGACCTATGCAAATTTTCTGGGTGCTCCAAATCCTTTCACATTATTTTTTAGTGAGACTGAACAGTCTTTATGAATTCAGTATGTATGTAGACATCTGTGCGGAGATAAAGAAAGAACGCACAGAATTATTTTCGTGTTAAGAAGATAGATGAATTCTCTTTGGGATTGTCTTCAAATTATTTTATGTTCTCATATACTATTTGCAAAAAAGAAACCACATATTTCACCCACATCTTGATGTGCAATAATTACGAACGGAATCACACTTTGATACTTGCCTGATAAACTTTATCTAAAGGAACTTTGTGTTCCGAAGAAATAATTAATATATGTAATTTATTGATAATTATGCAGTTGGCACTAGTTATAATGTTTTACATGTTTTCTGAATTCATTTTTGTACAATAAAACAGCTTGAACAACGTTCTGTTAATTATTATGTATTTTTTACATATATAAAAAAGTTACTTTTAGTTTTGAATATTAGTTGTCTATTTTTTGAGACTTTGGGAAAAAAAAAAGAACAGTGATCAAATCTCCTTATCTGTAAAATTTACCCTGGCAGCTGCTCACTTTAACTGGAAATACTAGTATGACTTTCATGACATTCACTTGGTAATCTCACTTTACAGTGCCATTAACTTTAAATATCTATTTATTAGTATGTTATAGATCTTCAGCACCAGTGTATAGGCAGTGTCTCACAAATGATAGCAGGCATATAATAAATGTTTGACAATTATAATGAGGATGAATCCCAGTCTAGATTTCCAAATCTTAAGATGATCCAGGGTAGTCATATGTAAACTCTAGGACTAAGTTGTTTTGTTTTTCCAACCATAATTCTGATAAAAATAAAAATGGTGGCTCGGTGCCAGTGGCTCAAGTGGCTAAGGTACCACCCACATACACCTAAGGTGGCAGGTTTGAATCCAGCCTGGGCCCACCAAAACAACAATGACGACTGCAACCAAAAAATAGCTGGGCGTTGTGATGGGTGCCTGTGGTCCCAACTACTTGGGAGGTTGAGGCAGGAAACTCGCTTGAGCCCAGGAGTTGGAGGTTTGCTGTGAGCTGTGATGCCACGGCACTCTAGGGGGACAGCTTGAGGCTCTGTCTCAAAATAAATAAAAATAAAAATAGTTTCATTCCCCTATCTCTATATCTCATACTTCATTATTTGCAGACAATGCAATTGTTCACTAGAATGCCCATAATAATGAAAATACTTCTGGATGAAATAATGATTCCTTAGATGTGTTTACCTATACCCCAGTAAAAAAAAAAAAAGACTGAAATTCTTCAAGCTGATGGATACATATGTGGTTATTTCATTATTCTACTAATAGAATAACTAGAACCAAACTAGCCCTCCAGAAACAAGAAAATTGGACAAAATATATGAAACGACCAAATTCAGACATTAGAGAGCAGGCAGCATAAGACTGTTATCATGAGTAAAGAGAAATAAACAATGTTTTCCAGAGGGAGTCACTTTCCTGAGTACACTATAGAGTGAAATACAAAGGCTACATACAAAGTATGGCAGTCTCACTAAGTTGAGAGAAATAAAAAGATTTAAAAGCAGAAGCAGCTGTTTGTGGCCCAGAGTACCAATGATATGTGAGTTACACAAAGAGACCTAGAAACTTGCAGGACTTATCCTAAGTCTTACTGAATACTATACTATGCATATATAATGGTGACACTCCACAACTCTAGGCAAAAAATAACTACTATGGCTTTTGGGTACTCAGCTTACTTAAGACTGGGAGACATTCCAGTTCTGACTAGCTTGAGTGAAAAGAACTTGTTAAAGACTCAGCACATACAGTAGAGACCTCAAAGGGATCCAGACAAGCGATTTTCAACCAGTGTGCTGCAGCACACTGGTGTGTGAGAGGATCTTAGGTATGCCATGAAAAATTTTAAAGACCATTAATTATTTTCGAAAGAAGTTCAAAGCACAGTAGATATACTTTTTTCTTTTTCAAATCAACATAATTTAAGTGTGCCATAGAAGCTTAGCTATAGGTTAAAGTGTGCCGTAAGATAAAAAAGGTTGAAAAACACTGGCCTAGAGTAAGGTTAAATCCACCCTAAAATATCCATACAAATAAGTCTGCAAAGGACTGAGTAGCTTAATTGCTACCCAAAACAAACTTCAATACTCTTTAAAGGAAAAGTAAAATAATCTGACAATCAATAATGTAATACAATGTCCCGCATCCAATCTAAAATTACGAGACATGTGATATTCCCTAGTAATCCTACTCCTAGGTATCTATTTACACAAGCGATACAGGACAACTGGAGAGTGAAACAGGATTCGAATCTAAGAAAGTGGATGTGGTTCACATTTTTACTTTTAATCTTTATGTATCTCTCACTGATAGATTTTTATTAAGAAGAAGGTATTCATGGACCAGTGTAAAATTTTTAAAAGTGCTGTGGGGATGCACATGAGGGCTCAGTTATTTCTTAAGTACAAGAGAGAACAGGAGAGTTGATAGCAGAGCTTTATAGAGCATTATTAATGACTGACTTAAATAAGTCAGAAGGCGTTCTTACAGAAAAATAGTGTGGAAGGCATATTGAATAGAGCAGGGCTGTCCAACCTATGGTTCACAGGTTCCAGGGAGCTCAGGAAAGCTATGAATGCAGCCCAACAGAAAAATCATAAACTGAAAAAAAAAAATCTCATAATGTTTTAAGTAAAGTTTTTGGTGGAACTTGATTGCATGGTTCTTGAGTGTAAACTTTTTTGATGATAACATTGGCACAACACTGTATGAAATGTTGCATGAAATAAACATACTATATGCTTTCATTATTTGTACGCATGCATGGCTTCAGTTTCACAGCAGTGTGTAGCTTCCAATATGTTACTTTCCACACCTAGTTAAATTGACACCACCAGACATTACATGTGCTTGTGGATGACTTGGCAAGGTGGTGATTATTAAAATATTTCAACCTACCATTGCAACCTTAGGCATTTAATGTTAGTTAGAAGTTAGGTAATCTTATTTGATTAGCACCTCATAACACCTCACACAATCTGCACTTAGCTTTACAATAGGCCCTCCACTTCATCCTGCATCAGCAGCTGAGATGTGAAAGGGGCCAAACCTTGCTTTCTATTTTCCTTTCTATTAATTTTTCTAATGAAAGTAAATACAATCCCTTATTTATTTTTTTTAAATCTCACCATGACTTCTATGATGTCTCAAAAGAAAACAGAACCCCCAAATAGAAAAATTATGGATGTCAACATACCTGGTATAGTCACGAATGGTGCCCAAGAGATAGTAGGCAAAAGAGAGGGACTTATAAAATTAATAGAAGAGAAAACAATTGCCACCCAAAACTCACATATTTTTTGAGACAGAGCCTCAAGCTGTTGCCCCTGGGTAAGTGCCGTGGCATCACAGCTCACAGCAACCTCCAACTCCTGGGCTTAAGCGATTCTCTTGTTCAGCTTCCCAAGTAGCTGGGACTATAGGCATTTGCCACAATGCCCGGTTATTTTTTGGTTGCAGCCATCATTGTTGTTTGGTGGGCCAAGGCTGGATTCAAACCCACCAGCTCAGGTGTATGTGGCTGGCACCTGAGCTGCTTGAGCCAGAGGCTCAGAGCCAAAGCTCATGTTTGATGAAGTATTATTGCATAGTACATCAAGAAAATTTATATGCAAAACCTTCATCATGCAAACCATCACCAAGACTATGAATTTCATAAAGGCCATGGGATTGAATCGTTGTCAATTTTGGGAATTCCTTAAAATTATCGATGCTGACTATGAGGACATCACCCAGTTTTCGTAAGTTAAGATGGCTTAGTCTCGGCCAAATGTTGAATAGATTTTATGATTTACAACATGTTACAAAGTCGTTTATGGTATCAAAAACCAAACTGGTACTAGAACCTGACAATGAAAACTGGCTTGCAGAGTTATTAGCATTTTTCGTAGATTTAAGCACTAATTTAAGTGAGTTAAACATGGTTTTCAAAGTGAAATCCACCTTATCAATACAATGTTTCAAATCATAACAGCTTTCCAAATGATACTGAAATTATGGCAAGGTCAAATTAAAGCAAACAACTATGCATTTGAACACATTAGCTAAACCCAGTCTTATGAACAGCGAAAAACATGTATGCTTGCTTTTAAGTTTGATATAAGAATTTGAAAACAAATTTTAAGATTTACAGGGAAATAATATTTCAGTGCATTTGTGACTACATTTTTAGTCAACATAAATATGTTAACCTGCCAGTTTTCAAATGGAATGCCTAGTGGTGCAATCTTACATTCAACTTCAAGAAAAATTTGATCACGTCTCTTCACTGGATTTTTTATAGGTCCTATCTTCCCAGAGACAAATATTGCTCAATTTATAATCACACCTTACTCACTTCATCACTTTTTAGCAGGACCTACATTTATAAGCAACTATGTTCAAGAATTAAGCACATTAAGAGTACAATCAGAACCTTGAAAACTCACTGAAAATGGCTCCTGCTTTCATTGAACCACATACTGATGCATTAGTTTCTTAAATACAATGTCAAATATCCCCTAGTTTTACATTGTCCACTTTTCTTTTATTTTTGTAGTAATAAAAAAATTAAAAAACCCAAAGATAATTTATTATTTACATTTTTTATACTTAAAAATGTAAATAAATGTTAAAAAGGTAAATAAAATATGTACATATCTAAGTAATAAATTATCTTTGTCTCTGGGAAGATAGGACCTGTGATCTCAAACTTTTGAACAGGCTGCTGCATAATTATTATGTGAAGACTTTTTTGCTCATCTGTGGTAGCAAATATCACAAAAATAATTGCTTATCAGCTTTTATTGCTGTTTGTGTATTTAATGTGTGGGCCACGGCAATTCCTCTTCTTCCAATGTGGCCTAGAGAAGCCAAAAGGTCAGACAACCCTGAAGTAGAACAAATATAGGGTGACCAGACATCCCGCTTTTGGCGGGACAGTCCCGATTTTTGGAAAGAATGCATGAACGGGCAGGAGAACAGTAAGGGAATATACAGTTTTCGGCTGCCATGTGGCTATTTTGCCAGGATATGAGTTTTATATTATTTTTGTTAATTTTATAATGTTAAACTGTAATAATAACAAATAATTGTTAAGAAGTGATTATTGAGAACTGCTTATCAAAGTTTGCATTGTTGTCAGGCCCCCCCCATCAATGGTGTCCCGCTTTACCAATGTTAACATCTGGTTACCTTAAGCAAATAACAACAGAAAAGAGGCATTAAATTAAATAGGAATTGTGGATTCCATGTCTTTGCAATATGAAAAAAGTTAGGTTCTAAATACCAGGCCGGAAAGCTTGGATTTTATTTTGCGGGGACTGGAGTGCAATTGTAGTTTATAAGACAAGAATCATACCATCAAGTCTCTGTTTTGAAAAATAAATCTGGTATCAATGCAAAGGATGATGGATTTCAGCATATGGGAGAAAGTCTCTCATAGAAGAGAAATGATCTAGTAAGTTAAACTTCAACAGGCAAGCAGAAGGATTTGAAGCTCCCAACAAGACCAGTGAGAGCAAATATTATATAGAGACAATGGAAAACTATAATTAATCAATGCAACTTGATTACTGAACAAATACAGGAAGAAACAAAGAATCCAAAGTTTTCTACCTCATACAACTGATAAAAGATGATGGTTACTGAAATGAAGTTAATAAAGCAACAGCATGTTTGGCTTGGTAAGTGGGCAGTGAATGAGGTTGAGATATGATAAATTTAAGGCTTCCTATAGCAACATCCAAATGGATTTATCCTGGAAAGGGCCTGATGCTTAAGAAAATGGTACTAAATTCGAGCATCAATTATGAACATCATCCATACAGACTTGAGTAGTTAAAGCCAAGAAGAAGATGTAGAATGGAAATCAGAAAAAACCCTACAGAACACCTAAAGCATTATTTTAGGTACTCTGTAGTAAGTTGTGGTACTAACTGAAAACTAATGACAACTTTACAAAATAGATAGCATTAACTATTTTTTAGGTGAAGCTCAAAAAAAAAACCAAACCAAAACAAAAAAGCAAGCAATGTTAACTAATCTGGAAAGCCACTGAAAATTTTTATGCAGGAAAATGGTAGGTAAATTTAATATCTGAAAAAAGTCATTCAATGGCAGACTAAAAGACAGATTAAAAAGATCTTATTAAAAATCCAGGAGAAAAGTGACAAAACCCAAACTAATGTAGTGTCGTTGGGAATTTAAGGAGTGAAAAGAAATGACATACAAGGTAGAATATATTAGAGGTGAAACAGACTGGCTATTGGTGTTAATGAGCAGGAAAAGTGAATAAACTCAATTCCCAGTATATGGCAGTGCCACTTACGGAAAAGGAGAATTGACTCTAATTTTCCCAGGATTAAGTTACTTATCAATGAGAGTGTTTTTTCACATTCTTCCTGATTACAAATTATTAGATAGGACCTAAAACTTATTCACAGTATCTTCAAATGAACTTTCTTGTTTGCCAAATCTCACTGATCCAGCATTCTCTTTCCTTGGATTTATGTTTTGTTACCTCCCCCTCTTTGAGACCCTTTATATGTCGTCTTTTCAGTGAAGATGCTGACCACTCTATTTTATGTTTCAACTTTTCCATTCTCTTACCTTGCTTCATTTTTCTCCACAGAATCTCTCACCTAATTCTGAATACATTTTACTTACTTTCTTATCACCCTACACTAGAACACAGACTCCATGAGGATGGCTTTTTGGTTTTATTCTCAACACTCTACCTCTTCTAGCTGCAACAGTGCCTGGAGCCTGACAAAATCTAACACTGATTAAATAGACAGATGAATGGATGAAAATAATTTTCAGCAGTTTTCTGAAAGATATAGTACCTTCATCACCAGACCTTTTAAAAAATAACAAAGAAAGCCTGTAAATCCCAAGCTGCTTTTTCTTTACATTATCACACTGTCAGACAGCTGTCAGTTTGATAAGAATAAAGTGCAGAGCTCTCTGAATAGGGTAGCTCTTTTAACAATTCTATCATTCTTTGCATGTAGGAGATAAACTCCCCTTGCTCAAGACATGGCAATTCGCCTCAATGTACTCCTCCAAGAGATTGGTTTTGAGAAACATCTCTTTGAAGATGGAGCTTCTGTACCTGCCTATAGATATGCAGGAATATGCAGAGTGACTCTCTCTAGGAAGTGTGGAGAATCAGCTGGGGTCACAGCTGGGGGTGAACAATCCGGTCCAGCATTGGGTTCTATTCTCTGTCTTCCTCCTTCATTAGCATTATAATGTGTAGCTTCACTTTGGGCCAGCAAGGACAGACAGCCAGTCTCTCTTATGTTTTTACTCTAAACAAAACCAATTGTATATGTGTTCCTCAACCTTCACACTAAATTGTAATCTTAAATGGTAGCTTCCTAATGTTATTTTACCTCTTTGTATATGTGTTAAATTCTTACTGAATGTTTGAAAGTATATAAGGTAATCAGTAAAGTTTAGCTGGGCCGCCAACCAGAGCGAGTCCCAGTCTCCCTTAAATTATCATTCCGTCTGCAGTTCTTTCCCCAGAGTCTCTGATCAGAAGCTCTAAAGAACACACCTTCATTTGCATTACGGTAGTATCCTTAGATGTAGTAGGGCGTAGCTTTTACTATCTAAAATTATTAACATTGTTACCAATCCTGCCAATGTGTGTACACTACAACATAAGGTAATATGCAAAGTTTAATAGCTAAAGGTCACACATCTACGTTTATAGAATATAGCTATTTGTAATGTTTTGAGAGGCTCAAAGGGAATAAAAATGTTAGCATCACTAATACACTTTGTCAAGCCCATGAACTGAACATAGAACAAGGTATATTATTAAAAGGGGAAAAGAGAAAAGTTTACTCTCTAGAAAACTAACAACCAGAACTTACTAGCAAAGATAAATAAACATGTGTTGAGAGAAACTTTCATGAGTCTGTAACTAATTCAGACCTCTTTTTTCCTCTAGCTTCTCTCCCTTAATGAAGGTTTTTCCTACAAGAAAATTGCATCTTTGAAGGGGTAAGTTGTGTTGAAGGAAGAAACTGCTAACCTCAGAGAGTCTCCTCTTCTTCCTTTCCAGCTGGCACTAATTCATTAATAGCAAGCTGGTAAGAGGTCTCACAGTCTCACAGATGAACGGAGGAGGGGGTGGAGTTTGAGTTTTTATAATTGTTGTTTTGGAATAGTTTTGTTCAGCAAAGACAGTATCTATACCTTTACTATTTGATAATTAAATGTACTGAATTTTAATATAATAACTTTCTTATTTTTTTAGAACCCTAGTCTCAATAATAGTGATCTCTGGGTGGCACCTGTGGCTCAGTGGGCAGGGTGCCAGCCATATACACCAAGGTTAGTGGGTTCGAACCCAGCTTGAGCCAGCTAAAACAATGGCAACATCAGCAACAACAACAACAGCAACAACAACAAAAAAACACCCAGCATTGTGGCAGGTGCCTGTAGTCCCAGCTACTTAGGAGGCTGAAGCAAGAGAATCACTTAAGCCCAAGAGTTTGAGGTTGCTGTGAGATGTGACGCTCCACAGCACTCTACCCAGGGCAACAGCCTGAGATTCTGTCTCAAATAAATAAGTAAATTAAATTAAATAAAAATGGTGGTCTCTAACCTAAAGAGAGTTTAATAGCAGTAATGTAAGGCTAGAAAAAAGGGAGAAGGGGAACATCTGCTCTCAATAAAGTACAAATTACAGTGATTTATTTAAGTAATTTTCATTATGGTGAAATTAAATATGATTTAGATCTACTAAATTCATATTTAAACAAGCACATGTACACATTTTAAAGCTAAACACAAATTATTTCTTATTTACCCCTTGCAGTTTCCTTAATTTCACTACAATTTCTAACCCATAAAATAAAAAGCCAAGACAACCTACAACAAGTCAAGTCTGTCTACTAGTCCATGTAACCAGTATGACGAGGTATTTTATTATACAGTGAGATCTATAAAGACACAGAAAGATAGGCCAGGAGTGGTGGCTCACCCCCATAATCCCAGCACTTTGGGAGGCAGACAAGGGGATGACTTGAGGCCATGAGTTTGAGACTAGCCTAGGAAACAGAGCAAGATCTCATCTCTACAAAAAAATAAAAAAGAAAAATTAACCAGGTGTAGTGACACATGCCAGTAGTCCCAGCTACTTGGGAGGCTAATGCAGAAGGATTACTTGAACCCAGAAGCTAGAGGCTGCAGCAAACAATGTATGATCAAGGCACAGATAGAGTGAGACCCTTCTCTTAGGAAGAAGAAGAAAAAAAACAAAAGATAAGGAAAAGGAAAGTTCATTCATCAAAGAATAAGCAATCTTTGAAGCATTTCATAAGACTGCCACCATTGTTGAATACTCACTACCAATATCTACAGGAGGGATGCTAGGAACAAAATCAGGTGGAAACTATGAAAGATCATAGGGGCATCTGACCTGTGTTCTCAGATAGAGCATAATGGAAAACGATATGCAATCTGAGGTTAGATGCTGTCACATAATACAGGAACATAGAGATACTCTAGAAAAACTCAAGTGATGAACTCAAAGATTTAAAGAGAAATAAGACAATAGTATTTCTGTAATTGAGAGAATGATTAACTACTAGCCTTAATTATGCTGCTTCTCTATGTTATTAAGGACTATTATAAAACATTCTAGATCATTTCTCCTTTTTTTCATTCCTTGTTCCCCAAATAAGTCCCTCAGTCCATGGTTGGATGAAGCATAAACATGGCTGAGGCAGCAAAATATTACTAGTTAAAAGTATAGGCTTTGGAGCATCAACACTTATGCCTGAATCATGGACTATGCCACCCACTCATTAGCATGTGAACTTAAGAGTGAGTTACTTGGCCTCTCTGTGCAGTAATCTGTATAATAATCATATCCAACTACCTCACAACATTGTTACAGGGATTAAATCAGTATTAAGAAATGCTTAGAACAGAGTCTTCAATTGCATGTTTACCATGTCACAGATGACAATGAAGGTACCACTGTTAAAACCAAACTTTTTTTACTTTCCTCAAATCCTTATATAACTGCTGTTTTTCAGGTTTCAAAAATATGAACTCACATAATCCTCCTAACAACTAAAGAAAGAATTATTTTTATTTCCATTTTACAAATGAGTTCTGCAGAAAGATCAGAAACTTACTAGAATAAGTAACACAACTAGAAAGCAGTCTAGTGTGCAAATATACAACTGGCTGATTTTAATCTATAGAAGTATTTTGTATAGCAATTACCAGTTTACCAATTACTCTGGCAAAGAAGTACATTATCAATTAGAAAATATTTATATATTTTTTAAAAATCACTTGAAATCTTAGAAATGTTGTAAAAATTTGGCAAAAAAAATGTATTAGTGATAAAGTAGTTGTCTTTTACTGATTTTCCCATAAGCCAGGGAACTTATCTAAGCATTAAATATGAATGACCTCATTTAATCCTACAAAATGATTACTGTTGTTCCATTCTACAGATAAGAAAACTGAGTTTTGGGTGGTATCAAATAACTTGAAAGAAGTCATATAGCTGAAAAGCAGCAGAACTGACAATTCCAGATCTGATATCGAAGCCTGTATGTTTAGCTACTATTCATACTGCTATATGGCAAAGTACATTTTATTGAGCCCAGTCATTAAAATATAAAATCTTCAATATAATAAAAGAATATCCAAATTTTAAAAAAGCATCATTTAATTCTCTAGCCTAACATAGGTAGTCAAATATCACAAAGTTTAGGCATGGTCAGAATTTCTTAATTAAAATGGCAGCCCCTGCAGTAAGAGAAAGGTAACAAATTGCTTTTTAAAACATTTTAAATACAAAAATTGGGTCTCCAAATACTATTCTGAAACACTGTATAACACATATATCAGGGGACTGAAAGAAAGAAAATAGTATTTTCACCATTTCAAGAGAAATAATTTCTCTACCCTCTACAACACTATAATTTAATCAAGTTAAAGTCCTTTGTTTTAATCAGAAAACTACTGCTTTTTATCTACAGGAATATATCTCAATTAAGCTATTAAGAGGAATTAAGAGTAGTTTTAAATGCATGAGTAAATCAAATTTTAGTCATTGATCACAACAGTTCTTCAAAAGGATCACAAAATTGTAACTGAGAATGAAAAAGAAGTTTTGTACTACCTACAAAACTACTTACAAAACTGAATATAAAATTTCTAAATACATCATAATATCCCTATAATTTTTTTTTTTTTTTGCAGTTTTTGGCCAAGGCTGGATTTGAACCCACCACCTCCGGTATATAGGGCCTGCGCCCTACTCCTTTGAGCCACAGGCACTACCCCATGTCCCTATAATTTTTAGTACATTTTGAAAAGGGTTTTTGCATTAAAACATGTTATTGAAAAATAATCCAATTAAATACCATAATCAAGAAATTTCTGAACTCTAAAAAATATTTCCAAAACTCAACACTTCAATTACCACTATATTTGTCAAAAACAAGTAGCTTAGAGCATCCAGAAATTCCCTTAGAATCTATAATAAAAAAACTAACCTATATTCTACATAGCCTAGATTAGCTTTTCCTAAAGTGTATTCTCAAAAATGTTAACAAGGCCAATCATAGTGGCTCATGGTAATTCTAGCACTTTGGGAAGCTGAGGCAGGCGGATTACTTGAACTTAGGAGTTCAAGACTAGCCTGAGAAAGAGTAAGACTCTGTTTCCACTAAAAATAGCAAAGCTAGCCAGGTGTTGCAGTCGCTATAGTCAGAGGAACTCAGGAGGCTGAGGCAAGATGATCTCTTGAGTCCAAAAGTTTGAGGTTGCCGTGAGCTATGTATATAAAAAAAATTTGGAAAATTCAAGAGTTGAAAGGAGAAAAATCGTTACAGTTTCCCCACTCAGGAGCAATTATCATAAATAGTTGTATTATGTTGTTCTATTTTTCTTTAGATGATCTTTGTTTTACATAGTATCATATTACATATATATTCTTATGTCACTTGTTTCCTCATTTGGCATTATATTATGGTCAGGTTCTTAAGTTCATAAATTTTTCTGAGACATTATATTTAGTGACTACATGTCACTTTAAGAGAATGATATACCACAATTAACTTGTTAACCAACTCCTTATTATCTCACCTTGTGTATTAGAGTGTGCAATACAAGTTTTACTACATCTCTACTAGCACTGTGTAATAATTTTCTAAAAACTTATTTTTTTAATGTATCGTGTTTTTTAAAAAAGTAATGTTTTATTTTGGGGGGGTTACTACTAGGCCTGAACAGTTTCTCTTGTTTGTTAGTTATTATATTTTCTTTTATGAGACTGCTTTTACCTTTTTTCTTATTAGGATATCTTTGCGTGTTTATTAGCAATTTTGATTCCTCCATATAAAAATAGTAAGAGTTGGCTGTATTTTCCACAAATACATTTCAAGTTATTTGCTTTTTTAAGATTTTTCTTTTTTCTGTCAATTTTCAAGAATTCAAACTTTTTACATAATGAAATGTATTTCCCTTTTATTTCCCATATACTTATTAAACTTTGGGTGTTTCCTATCATCTAGAAAGAAATATGAATACTCTTATAATTTTATCCAGCTTTATGGCTGAATCTTTTTTTTTTTTTTTTTTTTGAGACAGAGCCTCAAGCTGTCCCCCTGGGTAGAGTGCCGTGGCATTACAGCTCACAGCAACCTCCAACTCCTGGGCTCCAGCGAGTCTCCTGCCTCCGCCTCCCAAGTAGCTGGGATCACAGGCGCCCGCCACAACGCCCGGCTATTTTTTGGTTGCAGCCGTCATTGTTGTTTGGCGGGTCCGGGCTGGGGATTCGAACCCGCCACCTTAGGTGTACGTGGCTGGCGCCTTAGCCGGTTGAGCTACAGGCGCCGAGCCAAAATCTGGGATTTTAATGGGGTTGATTTTCAGGGAGCGTCCTGGAAAAGTATCAACTCTTTTATCCACTGTCTCCTAAACCATCATAAATTGTGGCGTCTTCACAATGATATTTTACTGAAAAACTTTTTACAGGTGTGGATTTTCAAAGCTAGGGGGCTCCTAGTTCAGTGTTCTTTGAAACAGCATGTGAATTATCATAGAAAATTAAACTCTGTTCCCAATAATTGTAGGGTTGAATATATTTTACTGCCTTCACGTTCCCTGAAAGTTAATAATTCTTGAGAGTAAAACTGTTCTGTGTGCTGTGTTGACTACCTAGGTCATAGCAGGCAAGGGGGTATAAGATGCACACAGTGTGACAATAAAGACATGCAATCTTGCTTAACAAATATGCCTTGTTTTCCCGAGGCAAAGGACTATTATTCCTCCAGTCGTCCCCATAGCAGGCTGTGCACTTATTCCAACAAGGCTGCCATGCTCAGGTGCTCTGGGTGGGCCCTCGTTGGGGTCTCTTTTCAGACCCATTCGACCAGCCCCACTGTCCTCTTGCCATTTTGTGTCTTCAATGGGGTTTACAAAGCAGAACTTTGAATGGAGCTTTTTATTCTATGACCAAGTTTCGGCACTACTGGTAAAGGCCATGCTATGGTCTCTAAAGACGGTTGAGCAAAGCAGTTGCAGCAATGGGGAGCTATTTAGAATAAGAAGGTGATTTCCAAGGTGACTGCGTGTGTCAAGGGCAAACACTCGTGTAAGTCCTGATGTGTTGATGAGAAGGAATAGTCTGATTACTTTATAGTTGTGCATTGTATGTCGGACCTCTCTATTAAAAGACTATTTAATTCAACAGAACCCATAATTTTCAGATATTATTATAATAGCAAATAAGAACTAATTCCTTCCAAGTATCCTGACTGATCACCCACTCCCAAAGACCTAAGCAAATCGGGGAGGTGTCCCTGTCTCTGAGCCTTCCGTCCTGCTGTCCTATTCCTCTGCTCTTTATTCCTATCCTTCCTTCAAAGCCCCTGAGCAGGCCTCCTGTGCTACAGCTTCTGGCTCTTCTTGCTCAGAATTTATTCTTGTGGGGATAATTCACCAGGTACTCATCCTGAATCACCCTGCACTTCCTGCTTTTTGTGTTTAAACCCTCCAAAGCCCCACTATAAACTCCTTGAGGGCAGGAAGAGTAACTAGTCCCCTCTCAGCCATGGAGCGTGGCTCTTTCAGGGGCTGAAGTGAATGAGAAGAAAGTCTTGGAGAAGAGAGGGAGGAGGATGAAGAGGGAAGACCCCTTTGATCCAGCCTCATCCTCCCACGACTCAGTGGATGGTGAATCACTCCGTCTGGGCCAAGCAGTTCCTCTCTCCTGATGCACCCGTCAGGGCCCCTGTTTATGGGAGTCCTCTATGCTTCTGTCCTCCTAGGTATACTATTCATGAAACAGCCCTTGGCATTCCCTGCCCCTGGGTAATCCCACCTTAGGCCCTAGTCTTCCACTTTTCTAGAACTCAGCCCACAGGCAGGGACTATCAGACACTCCGCTGTCTGAGGCCACCCTATATCCAGTCCCTCATTGTCCTGTGCTGTACCCTGAGGACCAGGGTGGAGAGCCAGAGCAGGGGCAATTTTTATGACCCCCAAATCATCAACAAAGCCCAAGAGGCTTTATTTTTCTCCTGATTGACACACATCTTCTTTCCTGTGTCTTTGCTGAATAGTGGTGAGCTCTCAAATATCTGGCAAGTACCTGCCCGCCCTGTTCCCTAAATAATGTTAAGAATCCCTCTGTTCAGGTATCTCCCCACCTGCTGCCCTCTGCAACCCCATTATCATCTTAATTTGCACTGAGCCCTTACACCTGGGATGGCTTGCCCTTATACCCTTTACAGGAAAGACAAACTCAACTAACTGAAGTGTTTGCATTTCTAGTTTAAGGTGTAAAAGGGTTAACCCAGAATTTGAAAAGGACTATCTCAACTCCCTCCCTTCTACCAAACCACCTAACCAGCGGCAAAACTAGGTGGAAGGATGTTGTCTCATAAAAATAGCATGCATTTCCCTTGCTAGTATATACTCAAATTTAAAAAAATTCACTTGCAGGTAACACACACAGTTACCTGCAGGGATTTTCTCTGTGGTGCTTTCAGTTCATTTCCCCTTGGGAGACATGGTTGTGACATGAAGACCCAGGGTTCCTCTGAGTTACCCTCAGGGGTTAGGACTGCAGTTTCTGAAGTAGTACAGCATGGCTGGCTGGGACCACTGTCTGGCATTTCAACCCCACTTGAATTTCACTAGGCTCCATCATGATCTGAACCTGCCCCCTCGGGCTGAGACTCACAGGGGCACTTAGGGGTGACTGGTCAGAGGCCAAAGCAGCTCGGATGAGAAGCTCTCACTGCAGGTAAGAGCAGGCTGCTGTGAGGAACTAGCTGGACAGGGCCTGGTGGAGGGCAGGGCTGTCAGCTGGTGGGGAGGAGGGTGGAGAGAGGCTGCCATTACATTGGGCGCATTCTCGGACTCTGCAGCTCCCCAGGAAGTACCTTAATGAACGCTTCCATACTGCCGTTAAAGAGTTTATGGCTATACACTGAGAGAGGCCTAGGTCTCCTCATTTTCTGTGGTTTAGGGGGAAGACAGGGGGGCCTAGGGGAAAACGGAACAAAAGTAATCAAGAAAGCAACAACAGAAACATACGACTGGGAGAGATGCTTTTAAAACCCATGACTGGAGGGCACAAAATGCAAATGGAAGCCCCTGACACCCCCCCAAACACATTGGTTTCCAATGTTCCATCTGAAGGCCTTTGGATGTTTTAGGGGATCTTATAATAATTTACCCACAATGCCAAGCAGGAGCAGCTCTTACATAACATAAATGCATTCTACATCTTAGGGGAAAGAGATAGCACGTGTAGTATCACAAGAAACCACTGAAACTCCAGAGGCTGTCATCCTGCAAAGCTGACCAGATGGAGGGGGACTCAGGGGAGACACACATAATCTGTAGCCCAGGAAAGCAAGAGACTTTCAAAAGTGATCAGGAGGGTTAATTTTCATTATTTTGGCTTCAATTTATCACCTAGTCTCAACTCCCAATGTACCAGGACACTGATCTTCCTAATTGGCATTTCAAATATACTTGACTCATCTTTGTTTCCCGGGTCCAAGAGTCAGGTAATCGTTATTCTCATTTCGAAAATGAAGAAACTGTTGCCACCAGGGCAGCTGCAGCTTCTTTGAGGTCTCTAGGTGACCCCAGATGATGGTAAGATCTTGTTTTCTAGTCAAGTACACCTTCGATTAAAGCACTTTCAAATCTATTATCACACTTATAAACACCTCTACCCTGTACCTATGGCCCCATTTCAGAGGCAGAAACTAAAGGCCTCTCTGAAAATGAGCTGGCCAGAGCTGGGCCCCAAGCCCAGGCCCCTTTGGCTCCAACTCCAGGCCCTTCCAACCAGGCCAGAATCAGGGAGCCTTTTTTATTTCCAGCCAAGGAAATAAACCCCATTAACCCTTGCCTGGGGTCAGGTTGAAAGTGTCTTGCTCTACTTTAGGATTTTAGTTCCTAAAGTACGCGCCCCTCTTGGCCACAGGGAGGGAAAACCACAGCACAGTTCACCAGGAACAGTGAAACAGCCACAAACACTGGACCTGTTTCCGGAATAGCTCACCATGCATATACCTGTGTTGGCTTATTTGCTCATTTCACCACTCAAGGTGGCCTAACTCAATGCTGCTGGCCTTTGGGGACAAGGGGTTTTTTGAGATTAGGAAGAAGGCCCCTAACCAAGAAAGGGAGTTTATTTTCAAATGGCTCAGTTTCAAATTTGGGAAGCAACAATTGAGGACCCTGCCAGGCACAGATAATGTCCATATGTCAAGCAAAGACCTGGTTCCCCCAGAAGTCTTAACAGACTTTTGTGAATGGGCAGGAATACTTCTGGACTGAAGCCGATCAAGATAAATGAGGTCCACACTGCCTCTGTTTACGGGGAATGTGTGGACAGCAGCCTAGCTCCCTAGGGAACTCCAACCAACATTTCCAAGGCCTTTGAGTATTGAGCAAATGCTGCTAGCTCCAGGACATGCATGGGCAAAGACACAGTTGAATCCAAATATCATGCCACCCAAACAATGGAACCAAAATAACAGCACAGATCAAAATTTGGAAAAGAAACAACAGGCAAGATTATTTCAAGCCCATCTTGGTTCTATGTCAATTTGGTTAGCTAAGTCCATGTCATTTCTTTCTTAAAAATTACTTCTATTTTGAGGATGTGTCTATGTGGGGTTGGGATTTCTTACAATAGACATGCTTTTAAATGTCCAAAGGCAAAACAGAGTGCCAAAAATGTGACATAAGGCCATAGGCTTTAAGTTGGGGTATTAGAAATAACTTGAGGATAGAGACATTGTCACTTTGTTTTCGTAGAGTTTGGGGTTTTTGCTTTTGAATCTTCCTAGATTGTTTCCTTATCTCACATTGCACCATAACCTCACAACAACCCTGTGAGGTAGGCAAGAATTATTAAACCCGTTTTACATAGAAGGCAAATAAACCTATGAGAGATGAAGAAACTTGCCCAAGTTCATATTAATAACATGTGACTGAGGCTGGAGGTAGAATTCAGCTTTTCCTACTAGGGTCTCCAGTGTTGAGTGTGAAATTGAGAAAGTGACTTGTATCATAGAACAAAGGATCTATTAAATTCTCATGGCCAGAAAGGGTAGAGTCTGTTTAATGTAGGTGTTAGACACCCAATGTATAAAAAGAAAAATCTAGAGTGCCCAACTAGAGGAGTTCTGTAAAATACATGTGTTTTTGTTTTTTCTTAAATTTTACAAAGTGGAATAAAAGGAAAATAGGATTTGTTTTCCCATTTTTCCTGCTCAATCCAGAAAGCGAAAGACTGAATCGTACCAGGATTTCTTTCTTTGTGTGATGCTCTGTGCACTGACAAGGAAACGTAGCTATCCCAACTTTGCACGATATCAAATCTACATCGACTTACTGAAATGCTGGGTGGGGCACAAAGTGGGGAGCAGGGGGACAGCTCAGCCAAGGAAAGTGGGGCAGCCTAAGCCTTCCATCTCTTCTGCTGCTCAGTTGCAGAGCAAAAAGGAAAGAAAGAGAAAGAGAGAGGCAGGGAAAACAGAACAGAGAAAGCCACAGAGAGGAAGAAAGAGAAACCAGAGACCAATGTCCCCTTTCTGCCTTTCAACCACAATCAAAATTAACACGTGTTGGCAACACAGGAATTAGCCTCAAAATTAGCCTGTGACTAAAAGGATGTGACTAAAAATGTCGTTAGACGACTCAATAGACCTGGAGGTCAGCATTCAAACTGGTGGCAATATTGTTCAGTGGCAGTCAGGCTCGTAGAGGCTGCGCATGGGTGTTAGTTACCTCACTGCATCTATTTGTACAAGATCTCAAGTGTCTCCACCCCCATTCAGGCCCGGTTGACCTAGGTAAGACCCGGGAGGCCAGTTCATCTGAATCACAATAAACAAACTTTACATTTGCATCTCGCTTTGCCCTTCACGATAGGCTTTTTAAGTGCATTGTCATGTCTGCTGCCCAAATTACAGAGTTATTAGGAATTTGGGCTATTCTAATATAGATTCTTAAGTGTGAGAAACATACACCATGCTACAGCCCATGTGCAAAATTGGTCCATGTATACAAAGTCAACAGCATCTTGGCTGACGGGACTGACACATTTTGGGAACATGAGGATGATTCCAAATGACACTGACCACAAGCAGGAATGCATAGAAGATACGGAAAGAGCCACAATACACAGACATTTCACTCAAGGCCTTTAAGACAAATTTTACAGCCACTTCCACGTTGGTGACAGGTTCTACACCTTAAATAACTATTTTGCAGCTAAGGGAAACTTTTAGCTTACTAACAAAGTTGTCTTTGACCTTTTCCAGGGGCCAGAGTGCTGAGGGGTAGGCCTGCAATTTAGTGCAGTGTGGCTGCAAATAGTGCAGGGTATCTAAGTGGGAGGTCTGCTAATCTCAGCTAGAATTTCCCAGGCTCTAGGTCAAAGAGGGTGTGGAAGACAACACCTCACAGGGCTTTATTAAAAAAACACAACAAACCCTCCACTTTCCCCTGAGGGAGGACCCTGAGACATGGCCAAGGGTATGATTACAGATCTCCTCTTCTGCAATCTGCTGGAACATCTTCTCTACGTGAGCTCTAGGAATTAGGAGGAAGTGAGGGACAGCTCAGTTCGTCCCCCATCTGTTTCACTATTAGCAGAATTTGGCATAAAATATGGCTTCTGTTGTTTGGGGACTATAACAATATCTTCTTGCCAGGAAAAAAAAAAACTGTAATGGGTTTGTTTCTGAAAAGTTCTTCGAAAGTGACCCTGCACATTTGCCACCCCATGTGCTGGAAGGGCCTCGCCTGGAGGGAGTCATCCTGATGTTCCCAAATTGTGCTGGGCCCAGAGGAACAGCTGCACAGGCCGAACTTCTGGAGAGCTCTCCATGGTCTCATCCTGGGCTCAGGAGACTGAGAACCCTAGTGCTTTCCAAGTCTCTGCCCTGCCTACTCCCTTCCCAAGGAACAGGAGAGAGTTGAGGGTTCATCTTTTCTCCTGCCAAATGTGACAGCTTTCCAGGATTCTGAGCCACTGGGAAGAATTTGTGGGAAGGAAAAGAATGCCCTCAGGTCAAAAAGTAGCTGTCAGCTGCCACAGGGTAGGAAAGTGTGGGACTGTGGGCCACTGGCTGAATTCCAGTTGGGCAGTGCCACAGCTATTGCAGGGAACTCAGAAATGAATGGGTTCTAGGGAACAGTCTGGGGGCTGCTTAGGGAATCTGAACTCTCTAAAAGTGAAGGAAAAGTAAGCCCCTCGATTATCAGCTGCTGAATGCTAGGTGTTCACTGGCTCTGTTCTGCTCAGGGAAAAGCGCAAAGGGTGGAGGACAAGCTGGAGAAATTGCCTCTGTGTCACTTTCTGTCTGCCCATCCAAGTGCTGGGGAGGTTCGAGCCAGGGTGTGCTCGGAGCCGGCGCCTGTGTGCAGGTGCGCATGCGTGTGCCCAGCCGTGCGCAATCCCAGATACACCCAAAGCCTTGGCACCCGTGACCCTGGCTCAAGCAATCACGTAGCAGGTGGGAGAGAGGTCAGTGGACCCCCCTGCGCTCCCCCCACCCACCCCCGCCCCGGCCTCTGGCCTCTCCTGGCTGCCTTTAGCCACTCTGAAATAGAGATTACTGTCCCACCTGATGGACAGAGCAAAGGGAAGATGCCCCCTGCCCCAGAGCAGCTCCCAAAGCGACCCTACCTCCCCCCGCCCAGCCAGCTGGAGGGGCGTGGCCTCGCCATCGCAAACTGCGCTAAGCGAGCCGGCAGCCGCAGCAGCTACTGTGCTTTCCTTCCACACACCAGCCCTGGGAACAGCCGTCCAGGCTTCTCTAGCTCTCAGCAGGGTCCGCACTCCCCACCCCAGCCCCACCCGCTTCATCCCGCTCCCGCCCCAGGCAGCCGGTGAAAGCAAAGAAGGTTCTCCCGCTCTCACCTGGTGGTGCCGCACTCTGCTCTTTCTCCTGGAAAGAAAAGTATACATGGATGTTTAATTGCTTTTTTAAAAAACAGAGAATATTCATCTTTTTCTAAGAACAAAAAAACAACTGGTCTTAATTATTCTGTGAAATGTGAAATCTAATTATGCCTAAGGTATCATCTGTTGAAAGGAACTGCTCTTTATTAAAAGCCCCGTATCTGTAAGGCCTATGTTATTGTTCACATACATATTTTCAATGATTCTGAAATTACAACCTGCTGGCCACTTGCATCAGAAATATCTGGGGCTCTGGCTAAAAATGCAGATTTCTTGGCTCTCCCGTGGTTCTCCTAAATCACAATTTCAGTTTCAAGGTAGGAACCCAAGAATCTGCATTTTAACAACCGCCCCAGGCTATCCCTCCTAAACCTACCCAAGTTCAAGAATTCCTGCATTGTTTAATGTCAGCAAAGACGTTCAGTGTCACTGAGCCCCCGGCATGTTCCTGGCACTGAAGGATCCCAGCCTCAGGCACCTTCTTGTTTCACCTTCCCCCTGCTACCCTCCTGCTCCTGCCTTCATTCTCAGCTTTAGATATTTTCACTGGAAAAGAAAATCAGTAGGATGGATTTTCCGTCTGCGTGCCTCTAGGGGATGAACCGACCTGTCCACCCTCCCCTGTCCCTCCCTGCCTCCTCTCCTGGCTCTCTGGAGGAAGCATCCTACTCCCGCCAAAGCCCAAACATCCTGGTGCTCTGGGTTCTGTGCTCTGGCTTCCACACCCTCTGCCCTTTTCAGTTCCTCAGCTTCTGCAAGGGTCTCTCTTCTCTCTGGCATCACCTATCTCTTCTCTTCTGGACCATTTCCAACCCATGTAAACATATTCCAGATACCATGTTTCCCCAAAAATAAGACCTACCCCAAAAATAAGCCCTAGCAGGATTTCTATGCATTTGTTAAATATAAGCCCTGCTCCAATAATAAGACCTAGTGATAGGCGTAGTTATGCAGCATATCTGCATAGCCACGCCCTGCATTTCAGCGAGGAGCAGTAAGGAAGACTGAATACCTTTTATCTGCCACAGCTCCTTTCTCCCAGCTGTTGGCACTTGCACCCAGGCATCCTATTGTGCACGTGTAAACAGCGAGGGGAAAGGATTTCACAGATCACTAGCACCAGCCCCACCAACGAGGTCAGCTCCCCCTGTCAGGTTCCAGAAGAAGATGACTTAACTGTATTTGAATGAATGTAGATTGTTGTATTATACTTAATAAAAATAAGACATCCCCTGATAATACGCCCTAGTGTGTCTTCTTGAGAAAAAAATATAGGACAGTGTCTTATTTTTGGGGAAACACGGTATATATGACCTAGCTCAGCACCCATCTCTCTCTTTTTTTTTTTTTTTTTGAGACAGAGTCTCGCTATGTCGCCCTTGGTAGAGTGCCATGGTGTCACAGCTCACAGCAACCTCAAACTCTTGGGCTTAAGCATTTCTCTTGCTTCAGCCTCCCAAGTAGCTGGGACTACAACCCCCCACCACAACAGCGGGCTATTTTTTGTTGTTGTTGCAGTTGTCATTGTTTAGCTGGCCTGGACTGGGTTTGAACCTGCCAGCCTTGGTGCCTATGGCTGGTGCTGTAACCACTGTGCTACAGGCACTGAGCCTGCACCCATCTCTTGACCCCATTTCTCCCTCTAACTACAATATGTCCCCATTTCTGCAGTCTCCCTCAAACTGTCTACAGGCACTTGTGCTTCCTCCACTCCTGTTCTCTCCTTACCCCACCGCAGTTAGGCCTCTGTTCTCACCTAGAGATGAGTCTGCAAATGTCAAGATCAACACTCAAGGTCAACAGTGGTCCTCCTGTGGCCAAGCGCATAGTCTTCTCTGCCCTTACCTTACTTGACCCCTCAGCACCATTCCACCCAGTGAACCCTTCTTAAAGCTTTTTCCCTTGATTTCCTTGACTCTGTACTTGCCAGGTGTCCTTCCTGCCCTACAGAGTGTTCCTCGGTTTCTCTTGTTGTCTCCTCCTCATCTGCCCAAACTTAAACCTCTACATGTAGGGATGCCCCAGGATGCAGACCCAGGCATCCTATCCACTCTTTTCCATACACCCTCTCCAAGAGGTCCCAAGTGCTTACTATGAACTCTCAACCCTTTGGTTCACATTGTCCCCTTCCCTGGACTTCCAGATTCACATGCACTGCCTTCTTTTTCTAAATAGCTTTTTTTTTTTATTGTTTTTGAGACAGAGCCTCAAGCTCTCCCCCTGGGTAGAGTGCCCTGGCATCACGCTCACAGCAACCTCCAACTCCTGGGCTCAAGCGAGTCTCCTGCCTCCGCCTCCCAAGTAGCTGGGACTACAGGCGCCCGCCACAACGCCTGGCCATTTTTTGGTTGCAGCCGTCATTGTTGTTTGGCAGGCCCGGGCTGGGGATTCGAACCCGCCACCTTAGGTGTATGTGGCTGGCGCCTTAGCCGCTTGAGCCACAGGCGCCAAGCCTCTAAATAGCATTTAGATATAATTTATATATCATAAAATTCACCCATTTGAAGTATACATTTCAATGCTTTTTAAGTAAATATTCAAAGGTATACAACTTTCACCAGAATTCAATTTGAGAGACTTTCCATCCTGAGAGAAAGATCCCTCCCCTCAAGCTCACTTATAGTCACTCCTCATTCCCACCTCTAGCTCCAGGTAACCCTGATTTACTGCCCGAGTTTGTCTATTGGAGACATGTCATATAAATGGAGATATACAATATGTGGTCTTTTGCATATATCTTCTTTCACTTAGCACAATGTTTTTGAGTTTTATTCATATACCATGATTCAGAACTCATTTCTTTGTACGGATGAATTATATTTCATTGCTTCTACAGACCCCATTTCCTTTATCTATTCGCCACCAAGTGATTTCTTAGTATCTTAAACCCTAAATGTTCCCCAAAACACTTTTTTTCCATGCTCAAACCTACTCAAGTATTCAACATCTCAATAAATGGACCACCATCTACCTACTTGTTTCAGCCAGAAGTCTAAGCATTATCCTTGAAAATTCTCTTTCCTTCATAACTTAAATCAATCCTCTTCCCTCCATCTCAACAGTACCATCTCAGTCCAGGCCACCCTTATCTCTTGCCTGGACTACTTTCTTTTTAACTGGTTTTCCTGTTTCCTACAATCCAGTCCTGACTCAGTAGTCAAAAGTAATTTCCTATTTCATTTTGTAGAGATGGTATCTTGCTATGCTACCCAGGCTGGCCTCAAACTCCTGGTCTCAAGCAACCTTCCTACCTTAGCCTCCCCAAGTGCTGGGATTAAATGCTTGAGCTTCTGTATCCGGCCCTCTCTTTAAATTAGAAATCATATCATATCTTTTCCTTGCTTTAGAACCCTTCGATGACCTCCCACCACACAACGGGATAAAATCCAAACCTCTTACTCTGTTTTTGTAAACCTCTTTGAGATCAGAGTAGACCCTCTGAGATACTATGTACTATGCCATCCTCTTGGGCTACTGTCTCCTTTGCATACTATGGTCCTGACCCAGAGGCCTTCTGTGCAGTCATCGAATAGGCCTTTGCATTTGCTGCCTAGAATTCTCTTGCCCTTGGTAGTTGCATGACTGGCTTTTCTTTATCTTTTGATCTCAACTTTTCTGTGTCCAGAGAAAAGCTTCCTCACTTTAAAGTAGATACTTGTTTATATCACATCTCTTTATTTAGATTCTTTCTACATATAGCTAATCATTAATATTTTTCTTGCTTATAACTCATTGCTTAGTTACCTTCTGCCAGTCTGTCCCCACTGGAAAACACTATATTCTATGGGAGAAGGGATCTTGTCTGTTCTTAAAACTGCTACAACACCGAGATCTTAGATAGTGTTTGGCACAAACTGTGTCCTCACTAAATATTTACTGAATGAATAAATGAATGGACAAGTCCTCCACCTGCCAGAAGCATAATGCCAAATTCTTCTCCTAGTTAATAAGTAGATCATGCAGTTGTGGAATTCTGTACACAAGGTATTGTCCTTGTCACAACAACTGAGCAAAGACACGTGGAGAGACGGAGTGACTTCCCCAAGACTTTGCTTGTGAGGAGTTTGTATTCTAATCCAGGTTGTCTAACTTCAAATCTGAGCTTTGCTGGGGGAACTGGTTCCACCTATACAAACACAGGGTGAGGGAGAATGGATCTCCATAGTGGAATCTTCCTAAGAACCAGGAGCTCCCTAGAGGTGGCACTTGGCTTCTAATACCATCCCCTCCTGGGCTTCAGAGGCACAGTGCCATAGAAGACAGCTCCCTGGACAGGGATGTGGTGATGAAGACTTTAAACGCCATCTTTTCCTTTGCCTTCCAAAACTGTACTGAAAAGGAAGCACTCCGAGTCCTGATGTCAACACTTTCATCAACTCCCTGTGTGAGTTTGGACAAGCTACCTCCTTTCTTGGGGCCTCAATAGCCTCAATTTAAACTCTTCATTTCCTTTTTAGTACATTACAGATGCTTACATGCCTGGATCCCATTCACCAAATACCAGTAATATTTGTTTCCCAGTCACTGTGACATCTAGAAATGCTCCCATACATTGCTGATCCTCTTAGAAGGTCAGAGTTGCTCCCAGCTCAGAGCCTCTAGACCAATGCTTTCTAATAGAAATTCAAGGCAAGCCACTATTTCTAGCAGCCACATTACAAAAAGTAAAGAGAAACAGGTGAGATTAGTTTTAATAATATACTATATTTGATCTAATATGGCAAAAATGTTATCACTTCAGTATGCATTGATATAAAAACGAATAGGCTACTTCATATTCTTTTCTAGGTCCCTAAATCCTGGTGTCTGTTTTGCACGTGTCACACTGGACAGCACAGCTCTAGCTCTGTCATCCTGACCGCCATTAAAATTAGGGGACTCTACAGAAAACAAAGCATGATGGGGCCAGGGAGGCAAATGAGGGGAGGAAGAGAGTAACCTGAGGTCTGAAAATAGAACTTTGAGCCCAACCAAATCCACAAACAGTTACAAGAGTGACTGCAGTTGGTTGAACTGGAGCCAAAGACCAAGGCAAAAAGGGAGAAAACTTTGGTAAAACAGGAAAATTTGTTCTGCTTAGTTTGATTGCAGGTCTGGGTCTGGGGTAAATTCCTACCAGACATCAGGGTGAAATTTTCATGTGGACCCAAGACCTTCTGTTAGAGCTGACAGCAGCCTAGGAAAGGGGCCAGGCAGTGGCCTGGAGTTCTAGTGGAGGAGAGGGTTGAATGTTAAGTGCAGGCATCCTCAAACTACGGCCCACGGACCACATGCAGCCTGCCTAGGACATTTATCTGGCCTGCCCAGGGTTTTTACTGCCGCTGCCTGTCCTGTTTAGCAGCCGACTCATCCTGGGACCCGCAGTCCAGCCCTCCAACAGTCTAAGAGACAGTGAACTGGCCCCCTGTTTAAAAAGTTCGAGGACCCCTGGTCAAGTTCATCATCTCCCTACAGCTGCAGTCATCTGTGACCCTCCTCACAGGCTGGGCTTTCAGAAGGTGTTTCCTGCTCACCCCTAGTTCTCAAACTGCCCTGTCTTCTACGGACTCACTATGATCCAGGTACATCACCCTTCCTTTAGTTCTTCTAACTCACCATATCCTTCCTCACCTTTTTGAATGCTGTCCCCTCTGCTCAGCACTCTTTTCCCCAGTTTTTCAGGTGGCTGTCACTTTGTCATCCTTCAGTCTCAGCTGAAACATCACCTTCCCTAGGAGGCCTACGGATCACCCCATCTAAAGCAGTCTTCCCATCCTACCTCCATGTATACAATTGTTCCCTGTCTCAGCCCCAAATTTTTAATTCACAGCACATATCACAATGATAAGTCTTTACTTAGCTGTTGATTACCACCGAGGTCTCTATTCCCCACGAGGACAGAGACTTTATCTGTCACTGTCTCCCTAGGCCTGGCTGAGCACAATGTGCTTTTAAATAGATGGATGGGCAGATGGGGTGAGGAGGGAGGAGTGGGCAGATAAGAATCAAAGCGCTTAGGATGTGGAGTTGAATGTCAGAACACTTTCCTCTAACATGGAATCTAATATATGTCAGCTTCCGACTCACATTCTAGCTCTCAAGAATCCCATTACCAACATCTCCTGGAACAGGGTGTCTGAGCTTCTAACAAATATCCGAAATCCAAAAATTGCCCTGTCCTTTACCTCCTGAGACATGTTGGGATTGTAAAAACAGTATTTTATAGCTAGTGGCACAGTCATTTTCTAGAAGGTCAGACTGTCTGATCCTGGTAGCCACTTTGCTCTCTAATAGGCTATTAAATCTTGGCCCTGAAAAGGTTATATCCCATCCCTTTATAGACAGCACACTATTCATTCATCCTTGAGGGGCTTTGGTAAATTGAAAAACTATCCACATTCTGGGTGTAAACCCTGGAGCTTGCAGACTCCTCAAACCCCAGAGTAGTAAAGAGGTCATAGATATAAGACTCAGAGATGATGATCAACCAGGAATTCTCTGGCCAATAAAACAACAACGCAACAGCCAAGGGCAGATCTTGCTCCCAAGTTGTGCCTGTGTAACAAGGTATGCCGTTTGTAACATGGAACTTATAACAAGGAATGCCAATTTGCCGAGCACCTAGAAGCCTCATGTGTCTGAAGAGTAAGACCTGTGTGTTGGGGTCAGTCACATTCAGAAATTCACGTCTAAGTGCAGGTGACCCCAAAGACCTTGTTGTTTCCTGTAACTCATAGTTTCTTTGGGCCATGCTGTCAAAGGAGTACAGCAGTGCCCTGTATCCTTGAGGGATATGTTCTGAGACCGCCACTGGATGCCTGAAACTCAACAGCACTAAACTCTGTGCGTACTGATAACCAAGGCTACTAAGTGACGAATGGGCAGGGAACATTTACAGTGTGGAAACTCTGGACAAAGGGAGGATTCACATTTTGGCGGAGGTGGAGAAGGATGGCTGGAGATTTCGTCACGTTACAAAGTATGGTGTACAATTTAAAACCATGAGTTATTTCTGGAATTTTCCATTTGAAACTGCAGTTGACTACAAGTAACTGAAACCTCAGAAAACAAAACCACAGATGAGGGGACACTACTGTACTGGAGAGAAACTAAGGCCCTAGACATGGATACTTCATTTCATTAAAAAGAAGGAAGGCCTTGTATCTTTTCAGCCAAAATATCCTGCCAACCCCATATTTCTCACTTGTTTTCAAACTTTCCAGATCGTCTTCCCCAATACAAAACAGCCTTCAGATGACGTAAAAAAGACCACTGATACAGGTGTAATCCTATCCTACTTTTAGAATAGAATGCTACTAAATGCCTGGGGTAGAGGTGAATCATCAGTTGACACCAGGAAGACTGAATGAGCTAAGATTCCAAAGCTCCCTTTGGCCTGGTGAATTTTTCCATTCTAACTTTACCAAATGGGCAAGAGCTTTATCAATTAAGTCTGCACATTCTCCTGGTTGCCAATTCTCCCCTTTCAGCCAATACCCTAAGAGTCCACATACTGTATATCTTTATCATACAGTAAATATACAAAAATGACTGGAGATATGGTCTCATTTTACTCAGCTTCCAAGTTTTTTGTCATTCAATAATCTATCAACTTCCAGTAATAACATTGTATTAATATTCATTAGTGATGACAAATATACTAATCTAAATATTAATAACCAGGGAACGTAGAAGTGGAGTACATGGGAACTCAATACTATCTTCCCAACATTTCTGTAAATTGAAAACTATTTAAAATAAAAAGTTTATTTAAAAAAAATGACTTCTGTAGAACTGATCAGACTATCAAGACCCATCCCAGTGGGCTTTTCTCTTATGAGATTACTAGAGAACAGGGTTATGGAGAGCCTTCTAGATGGTTCTTTCTTAGCTGCCCTTGTAATCTTATAATTCTGAAGCTGCATTTTCCTGGAGTTTCTGTTTGCTAATCAGCTCAAGACTCAGAAGAGGGATTGGAGCAAGGTGTAGTTGAAGGCTTAATAAACTTGGAGGACCAAACAAGCCAGGAAGTACGTCAACCAAAACAAAGTGTTATTGTTAATATCATCTCATTAAGACTACCCAGGCAAGGACAGTAATAAAAGGCTGCATCTGATTCGTACTCACAAAGCTGCAGCAGCTTTCTCCTTCCAGTCAGAAGACTCATCCAGGATCTTATTTTTTAAAAGAACATCTACTTTTCTAAATTCAGGGTATATGATTTCAAAAATACAAGCAGCCATCAAACCATACAGCCCGTTTTTGTTACATGGCTCCTGGGAAAGAGCCACCAGCCCCAGCCTGTCAGAACTAATCCTCCTCCTTAATGCTGGTCTTGGAAGCTACCTCCATCGCGCACACCCTGTGCTCCCTCTTGGACCTCCTGGGTCTCCCCTTTCCCCTCCATTCCTGCTGTTTTGCTTCCCACACTCCTAGCCACCCCCTCCTGCCTAGGCCCAATACTCAACTGCCAGGATGAAGGAAAAGCTCACTGCAACTAACTCTTCCCCACCCTTACCCCCTAATTAATGAGTTTGGACAAATGAGTACCCCCATGTATAACTACTTCCCCAAAGCAGGACTTAGAACATTTAATTTCATCACCCCCAAAGCTCCCCACCTCTTACCAGCTAGAACCCAGAAAACTAAACTGTGGTGACAGAAATCAGATCAGTGGTGCTTTGGGGTAGAGAATGTGGGAACCGACTGCGAAGAGGGAATTTCTGAGGGTGAATGAAATGCTCTAGACCCTGATTTGGGTGTGGCTATACACACACATGCAAAGTTCCTGGGGCAGGAATAAGCTGGGGGAGTTTTGAAGGGCAGAAATTGGCTCAGCCCCATCAATACCAGCCCCATCACCCCCTCCTCCTGAGGGGAGCCCCTCTACCACTGCCTTGGACTCTCCCCCACAGCAGGAACTAGGGCTTGTTGCTGCCCTCTCTTTCTGCAGAACAACTAGACCCCTCTCCGCATCTGTACCAAGGAGATTTTCCCAACCTGCTCAGTCTTGGGGTGGGTGTGGGGGTCCAGTACCAGGACTCATTCTGCCAGGGACAGTGTCTCAAGCTTAATCAGCTCAACAACTTGAGGGGCCATAGGAAAACCCAGTGGGGAGCACAGCCTCCCCACCCCCTGCGCCTCCACGGCCCGACTCACCTTCGCCCAGGGTCTGCTTGAGGAGGTCGTGCTTGGCCTGCAGCTTGGTGATGAGGTTACTACCATTCACGTATTCTTTGAATTTCTGTAAGGCACAAGGCACAGGAGAGTCACAGATCATGGGGCCAGGTCCTGGGACCTCTGGGACAGGGAGGCCAGAGGGAGGTCCTGTGGGCAGCGGGCACAGGAAGAGGGAGCCTGTGCACCTGCTCCTGTGCCCTTCTCCATTCAGGTCCCCAGCCCTGCCCTGGGGCTGCCTAAGGGGGCTCCAGGCCTTTCATGTCAGGGTTTGGGCACACACAGAAGCCCAGGAGAATGGGAGCTGAGAACGCCCCCTTCATCAGGTAAGGGCTGCAGGGAGCACAAAGCAATGGGCTTTTTTTGTCATTAAAGAGGGATTGTGCTTTTTCTGCCAAAGGGAAACTGTCCCAGGGGTCACACAGCTGAGGCCAGAGAGCTTTATTAGATGTGTCAGAGAGGAGCCTTGGAACAAGCCTTCCTTTCTTCTGGCCCCATTCTAGAGGAGGACACTCCACACAGACGACTGAAAGGCATCCTATTAAAATAACCAAAGCTGTGTGGGGTGATATGATTTTCTTCTTTGTGACATGTGAAGATGAGACATGAGAAGCTGGCACAGGGAAGTGATCTGCCCAGGGTCCCACAGAAAGCCATTCAGGGGCCAGGACCGGCTTCAGCCTGCCTCCTAGTTCCAGGGCCTTGCCCTAAAGCAGTGCTCAGGGACAGAAAGTCATCCAGGACAGAAGGACATCTACCTGCCCACAGTGCGGCCTGGGGCCCAGCCATTCCTCCACACAGGTACCAGCTTTCCTGACTGCACCCTGTCACCCGCACCAGTGCCAGCGCCCCGTTGGGACGTGCATGTGCTGGACATAAGTGCTGGAGAACGGGACCCACACTCAGTGCACGTCTGGACCCCCAGGGCCCAAACTTGTGCCCAGCTGAGAGCAGGTGCTGAGAAGTTTAGCTGGAGCCCTGCTCTCATGGGCCTTAGGAATCAGGGTGGAGAGAGAGAATAAAGGAACAAAATAAGTGAAATACCACATTGCCAGGTAGTGGTGAATACCATGGGTAAAAATAAAGCAGAAACAGTGGATCAGGAATCCAAGAAGACCTCACTGCAAAGTGGACCTGTAAGCCAAGGCCTGGAGGTGGTGGGAAGGGGGCATGTAGGTTCCCCCAGGAAGGAGCTTTGCAAACAGAGGCCACAGCATAATTACAGAAGCTCTAAGAATGATGTCAAGGAGACAGACGGTCTGCCACGCACCTACCAGCTAGTTTCTCACACAGAAATCCGCCCCATTGCTGCAGCCGGCAAGCTTAGACAGGGCAGAGTGAGCTGCCGGGGCCAGAGCAGCCACAGTCCAATGATAGGGGAGAGTCTCTACTATAAGCATCTTCCTGTTGAGGATAGGTATAGAGGAAAGGCTGTGGGGTGGGGGCTGACATATACACAAGGAAGACGGGGATCACGTCACACTGGCCCAGGAATGGGTTTCTGGAATGATGGGCTAGTGGGAGAGTGTGGTATCTCCTCTGCATTTCCACGGTCCTTAGCTCCTAGGACTGGCCCCTAGCCACAGAGAGTCAGTGCCCTTTGCATCTGTAGAACATGCGACAGTTTTCAGACACATACATTTGAGCCTTATCACAATCTTGGATGACAAATAGAAGAAGCATCATCAGGTCTGTTCTCCCCAGAAGGAAACAGAAGCTCAGCACTGTGGTCACTCCTACTGTGACCTTGGGCAGATTATTCTTATTCTAGAATACCTCAAGTCTGACCCCTCACTTATACCTCAGGAGGAAACCCAGAGGCTCAGAAGTGGTCAAAATTCCAGGGGCCCATCTTAGGATGGTTGATGGTCCGAGAACCTACATTTCAACAAGCTTCCTGGACACTTCCAGCTCAGGCTTCAGTTTGGTCAACTACTGTCACCTGAGTTTATCTGATTTGTTCACATGTCTATGGATCTACCGTAAAAAGCAGAGTTGAAGTGTAGGCAGGTATTTTGTCCACATGCTTCACAATCCCAAGCATGTGGCTCACACCTTGGTGGGTTAGCCACTGGTTAGTGCAAACTGCAGCCAGGCTCTGTGGCTCACGGACTGTCTTCCAAGCTTCACCCATGGGGCCCACAAAAGAAAAAAAGCTGTCAAATTGCATTGATGTTTGCTTTAAAAGGAATATTACGTCTTTAAGAAGACCTAAAATAATGTCACAACATCAAGTCATGAGCAAGTATACTACCCAACCACGTTAGCAAATTGAGTATTGTAAGAATAAAATATAAAATTTTATGACCTTTGGTCAGAGATACTGGAGAAGTTTCTTAATTCAAGCGGGCGAGACCCCCTTCTCTGATTCTGCTGCCCAGAATTTTTTTGCTTCCACTGACAAAGGAAATTAGTATTCATGGCACTCCTCACTAATCTTTGTAATACACAAATTCTCTTTGTGAACAAAGTAGGCCCCCCAGTGGAAGTGGTGAATGTCAGGAATTGACATGGGCTGATTCACTAAGCTCAGCTTTATTTTCTTTCTTGACAAGGTCAAAGAGTATTGATGGAAGAAATGCAGTGCATGTCAGCTATTGGTTTTTGACAAGAGATTTGACAAGGCCTATCACAAGATGAAGTTAGATGCTAGAACTGGGTGAACCCGTGACGGGTTACACAACCACGATCCAATCAGTATCAGCCTCATTGCATCTGCCTAGTGTATATTTTTAACAACGCTGTCTTTGGCCTCTGCCCTGGTATATTTGTTTGTTGTTTGCTTTTTCTTAATAAACTTTAAAGTAAAAAGTAATGCTCGGGCGGTGCCTGTGGCTCAAAGGAGTAGGGTGCCGGCCCCATATATTGGAGGTGGTGGGTTCAAACCCGGCCAAGGCCAAAAACTGCAAAAAAACCCACAAAAGTATGCTCACGGAATCTGCAGATGACACAGATCTGAAGAGACACATATATGTTGAACACCTCGATCGGGATGTTGACAATCTGTAACAATGAACCGAAACCTAGGACCTACAAAGCCTTAGGAGGAGGGAGGCCTGGGTAACGACAACATGTAGGAAAGAGAGATTTAACTGATGCTAACTTATGTTTAATATTATTTTAAGGAGAATGTGATCTCAGATCATAAATAGGTGCATAGTACCTGGTGTAGAAGGGGTGAACATTTTGCTGCTCTATTCTATGCTGGCCAGACCACTGCTGAGAGTCTCACTTTAGAAGAGCCACCAATAAAATGGAACATTCTTAGGAGAAAGTCACCAGGAAAGGAGCCTGCTCAAAACAAAAGTTTCCAAGGCAGGACTGAAAGAATCAGATACATTTAGCTTGGATAAATGAAAACCCAGTTCCCTGCAACCATATGAAAGACTGTCATCTAGAATTAGCCTTGCTCTGGGAGTCCCCAAAGAACAGAATTCAAGATCAGAAATCCTAGTGAGGTAGATTGTTGAAGATTAAACAAGTTAAAGGAAAACATTATAATGCCTGAAGCCAGCCACAACCCAAACAAAAGGGGTTGGGGAAGGAGGGAGTTTTTAATCCTGAAGGGCATTCAAGCAGAGTCTGGGCGACCTCTTGGCAGGAATATGTTTGGACACAATAGCATCAGATGAAGATTTAAAGTCCCTTACAAAATTAATATCCTATTTTCAATAAACACAAGTTGAACTAAAACCTAAACTCCCCCTCTCCTTCCCCCTCCCTGTCCCTAGCCAAATGGAAGGTAAGTAACATGAGACTTTATTTGAAGGACTAGTGATTCAAGAGCATTTGCTCGGATTACTGAGGGTATTGTTTCCAAAACCCACATCCAAATTTAAGAAAATTGAACACAATAATCTATACTCATAACTTTAGACTTAAACACCTGACAGTCCTGTTAGCACTTTCTTCTCACCCAACTGAATAAGACTTTCTCTCTCTCTCTCTTTTTTTTCCTAGAGCAGGAAAATTTCAGTAACTGTCGCCCAAGATCAATGCCAGTGCTACCCATTGGCAATTCACTTTCTGCATTTCAGCACACAGTGGGTTCTGGGTCCAGGAAGCCGCTTACTGTAAAATAAAACATCTCTGTTTCCTGTTGGTTGGCCCTCCTTTTGGCAATGTTGATCTTGCTCATATAGGTCTCAGAGGCAGCCGACTTCACGGACTCTGTAGATCGACTGTGTTGGAAGGCGTCGGAGACATCAAAGTCCTCCACGGTCAGCATGTCCTGTAAGGTCTGCATGGTGGCATCCAGGGTTTTCCTAACCTGGAGGAAAAACAGCATATCAACAGAAGTCTTGCATTCTCATTACTGCCTTTGACACTTCAAAGTCCTTTTCCCAACGGTCATTTTGTGTCTTCCATATAAAGTCTTAGATCATCTAGACTAAGATAGGCAGAACAAAGATCATCTTTCCCCTACATTGACATGGAAAGTAAGTCAAAATAGTCCCTGGCCTAAGGTCGCACAGCTGGCTAGGATGTGAAGCCGGGATACCCAAAGTAAGGTCATTTACTGTATTGCTTCTGCCAGAGAGAAGCTTGAAGCATGTTGTAATGAACCAAGGAGGAACTTGGGTTTCTAGGTTGGTTTGTCTTGGCCAGATTACACAGCCCCAAACTAGCTCCTCTAATGGGACATTCCTCAGTCACTGGGAAGTAGGGACCACACTAGTTGCCCTCATTCAGAGAAGGGAGGGGACAAGCCTGGGTAATGATGGGCAGTCATCCTCAGTGAAGGAACTCTTCAGCGCTCTGCTATGACACTTCTGTCAAAGGCTGGGCTAAGCAAAGGGCAACTCCAGGAACATCATGGAGGCACACGCCATTTCATTAGGACTCCCACTTATCCCCTGGAGTTGTGTGGGACCACCAGGGGCTGCACGGGCTGCACCCTCTCAACACCCCTTTGCTGGATTGTGACTAAATTGCGGACCCTTTACTTTGATGGCGGGTCCCTTCAAAAACAGTCACGGGAAAACTTGGATCTTCATTTTCTTCAATTTGTTGTAAAATTATTGTCACTCAAAGTCTCTTTCTTGTCACCTAGATCTCAGCTTAAACATCACCTCCTGAGGCCTTCACCTAGTGCCTGGCACTGTCTCATACTTTCCGTGCTCATTCATTTATTGGTTGGTTTTGATTTTTTTCTGCCTTTTCTCCAAAGAGTATATGTTCACCCTCCATGAGAGGAGGAACTGTGTTTTTGCACCTCTTCACTTTAATCTCATTTTATTCTCTATCTAGAACAATGTTTGGTACATAATATGTGCTCTATAAATACCTGAATAAATATTACACGTATGTGAATAAATACTTGTAGAATAAGTATACGAATAAATGAAATCTAACTTTTGTTTCTAACATAGCTTGATGGGAAGTTCAGGTTCAAAATTAAGCACACCCATGCCCATTCTCAGCCCACCCAGAGGGACATTTCCTTTATTCTCCTTTCTTTGGCTCTGATTTCCAATTAAAATTCCATTAACATTATGATCCATATAGTGTTCCATGTAAACAATTTCAAATCCTTTGGGGAAGACGTAGGGCGGAAGAAAGAAAGAAAAACATCTATTCATCTCCTGTCTCTTGCCAGGCTTGAAAAACAAATATATAATTTGTCTCCATATAACCTCCCCCCAGGGACTAGTTTGATCTGTTATCATCCTGAGCTACAATCTGTCTCACATTTGTCCTAGGTCTGTCCTTTGTGGACTCACAAAGCAAACCTGGCCTCTCTGCCCAGGACAGCCCTCTTGAGATTTGCAGCCCAGGACCATGTCTTCCCACCTCCTTCCATGATCGCGCTTTCAAGGATAAACCTGCCCACAGCCTCAGGTGACACTGCCATGTCCTGGTGTCCTTTCTCCAGGGGCCTCTGCTTGGTTGATGTTCCCTTTGGAGGGAGCCGTTCAGGTTGAAACAACCATCTGGCCTCTTCAGCTCACAGCAGAACGCAGCCTCCACAGCTGGTGTTTCTACTTGAACCCTGCTAGTGGTGACCCTGTGCCACTCAGCTGCACAGAAGGTGCACTGGGTGTGGGAAGACTGCCCCATTCCTGGCAGCTCAGGATCCTGACGTGTTTAGTGTGCCCTGGGTTGTTTATTTCATTGGATAATTTAGAACACCTACTGTTTTATTTGATAATAAATACAGAGGGTGCCAAAAACATGTATACACACCTTAAGAAAGGCAAAAACTACACAAAATTTGTAATAGTCAAGTCACGTTTGGCTTCTGCAGTTACAAAGGGTGATCAGCGTGACCTGTACTCATCTTCTGTTATTGGCATATGTGGAATATTACAATTTCAACACAGTTTTTCCTTTCTTAAAATGTGTATGCATTTTTTGGCATCCTCTGTATCGAAATCACTGCATAAAACAGAAAAAAAATCATAAAGAAGTAAACAGAAACCACCTATAATTCCACAATCCAGACATACTACTAATGTTTTGAAGCATTTCTCCCCAGTCCTTTTTCTATGCCCAGGAATATACACATACATTTTAGTTTACCCTAGTTATGACCATATGGACCATAGAGTCCTCCTTCCTCTCTGTATCTCTAAACTTAACATTTTACGAGCATTCCTCCAGGTGATTAGAGACGCTTAGTGGGTGTGGTTTTAAAGCTTCTGTAATATTCCATCTCACAGACGAATCATCACTTTGTATGTGTTCCATGGCCAGCAGACTCCTCAGGACAAGCCAGGCCTTCATAAGGCAGTCCCTTATAGCTCCAGTCCCCAGCCTTTCCAGGACCAGGGACCAGTTTCATGGAAGACAATTTTTCCATGGATTGGGGTGGGAGGCAGAGCTCAAGCAGTGAAGCAAGCTATGGGGCATGGCTGTAAATACACATGAAGCTTCTCTTGCTTGCTCTCCCACCCTCACCTCCTGCTGTGTGGCCTGCCGGGTGGCCTGGTTCCTAACAGGCCATAGACTGCTACTGTACAGGGTTTGGGCACCACAGCCTTACGGGGCAGAAGGACTCACTTACCTCCTCATTCTCTATCTTGAGAGTGGCCAGTCTGGACTGCAGCTGGTGGTATCGCATGAGCAATTCTGTCTGGACAGGCTGTTGAGCGCTGACCTGGCACACCTGTAGAAATGACAGCCACCACCTGTCAACTGCCCAATGCTCTCCTCCCTCTGGTGGAGGGAGGGCACAGGTTATCATTAACATCCCTTTCTACAGCCAAAGAAACAGGCTCAGAAAGGTTAAGTGACCTGCCCAAGGTCATGCGGCTCATACATGGCCATGGCAACCAACACCAAATTGGAATCAGCGTCTTCCTACCCTCTTGACATTGCCAGGTATAGACTCTCAGTCATAATCTCCTACATTTGTGCAGCACTTGAGGGTTTACACAGAGCTTTCACATAATCCCAATAAGCAAACCTCATCGGTTCATTTCAAGGCAGGAAGTTGTAGCAAGAAATCAACGGCCTAAGAGAAGCCAATGGAAAGGACAAGGGGAGTCATCACCTCCCACTGCCCCGCAGGGTGACGCTGCAGAGAGGCAGCTATGAGGCACCCCATACTCACAGCTCTTCCTCCCCAGGGTGAGGGCTGGAGGAGGGGAGGAAGCCAGACAAATACTATTCTCCCTCCCCTTTGCATCAGGGAGGGATGCCTTAGTGCCCCACCTCCCCCCAGAATACAGCCAGGACTGGAGGGGATAGGAGGGAACTGCTGACACTCTTAGCTATCTGCCACTAACCAGGCAACCAGACTTCATGGTCACCAGCAAGGCCATGAGGCCAGCATTTTCAGGTACAGGTGGTGGGTCAAGAGGGCTGGATCTGAAGGCAGAGAGTTGGGGTGGGAAGAGCATACAACCCTGCAAAGGAAAGCAGGCAGAAACATCGGAAGGCCTAGCAAACGCCATCTTCTCAGATGCCCCCTTGCCCCTCCTTACCAGGCATGGGTGGCCTGGCTGGGTCCCACTGGGATTCAGAAGCAGGCTGGGTCATGTACACTGTTGTCTGGGTTCCCTAACGCCCAGTGGGAGGAGCGACATAGAAAAGTTCAAGGAACTCATTACACTCTGTGAACTGGATGACCAGTTGTGCTGTTTCGGGCCTTCTCCCCATTTGTTTTTTCTTTAGAAGAGAACCATGATCTGAGTGCCACAAGCACTGAAGGAGACTCACTTGCTAGACATGTCAAGGGCTCACATTATGGGAGGAGGGCAGCGCCCTGGCAGAGGGTGGCAGTCAGGGTGCTGTGAGGAGGTGGCAGGGTGAGGGGGTGAAATGTGAGACTGTGTGCAGACTGGGGCTCCCTTGGGGTCTTCTACACCTACTTGGGAGGGTTTTAAGGGAAGCCATGGTCCTGCAGTCCTACAGGTGGGGGGCTTGAGCCTGGAGCATGTGGGAGAACAGAGGGAAGCAGCCGCAGGCATGTGCTCCCGGGAGAAACCTACCTCATCCCCCATATGGGGCTGGAACTCAAACTTGAGTGGAGGACAGAAGACCTGGTTGCACATGTCCATGACGGTGTGCTTGTCACTTCGGGAATCCAGGTTGTCCACTGCATTCTCAATGACGTCCAGCCCCTCGTGGCGGGAGGTCTCCAGGTTGTATTCAGCTGAGAGGTAGGTCCGGAAGGTGCGGGCCAGGCTGGCGTGAAAGCCCAAATCACAGCACTGGGGGAGGGCGACAGCAGAGGGGGCGGATAAGAGCTGGGGCGTGGAGAGGGTGGTCTCTGGCCACCACAATGACTCATGATCACCCCCCGCTCCACAGCCACATCTTCTGTCCTAGAGGCCTGGCGCACTTTCCCACCACACAACCACACCAAAGTCCTCAGAGGGAGATGGGATTGAGATTTGGGCAACAGCAGAACAAGCTTCCCAAATGCACCATGTTCTATCTCATCTCTGGGCATGCACACATGCACCCCCTCTGCCTGGAAGAGTCTTCCTTAGGATTCAGTTTAGAGCTCACTGCCTCCAGGAAACCTTCCTAGATGTTTTCACTCAGAGGTTATGTCAGATGTTCTTCTGGGGGCCTCATTTCCCTCCGTCTCCCTCACTGTGACCCTGACATGTGGCAGTGCAATCGCCTATGACCACGTCCTCAGTGAGATAAACTCCACGAGCACAGACCCACCGGCACCAGCCCTCTGCCACACCTCAAGTCCTAGAACACAGAGGTGCTCAATCAATCTTTTGCAAATGAAGGGCTGAAAGAGCTGAAAGAACAAAGGGGAAAGTCAAAATCTGCTTGGGGTGGTGACAACGGGCCTCCCTCTGCAGCCATGGGAAAAGCAGTGGCCCTCTGACTTCCTGACTAACAGGAGATGGATCCATGGCCCAGTACTGAGGCTTTACTAGGCAGCCATGGGCCAGATCCCCCATCTGTGCAGGAAGCGGAATGGGAGAGAAACAGCCTTGGCTCCAACGCAGGAGCCCTCACCAGCGCCACAGCTCACAGTGTTCTTTCTTAAGCCTGGTTGTGCCTACAGCGTGTCCTGCCCAGCTGGTGCTGGGGAGGCAGTGTCCCATTCTCCATTTGGGTAAGCTGCCTGACTGCCCCCAAGATACCCTTCCCGCATAAGGCCGTGCCATGAATTCTGTCTTGGTCGCTGTTTTCTTTCACATGTGCATGTGTCTAGCTGACCGGACCCAGGGGCGCTGGACATATTAACATCTCCTATGTCACACTGAGAAATTCCCCAAGGCAGGAATTGAATGTGTACAATTCCCTGGACCCCTCAAACCCAGAAAAGGACCTGACGTAGAGGAGGGAACGTGGGAAGTTGGCATGGAATGTACGACTGCCCAGGCCAACTGCGTAGGGGCCCCCAGAGGCCCACCTCCCACTTATGAGGTAACACTCCTTTTCCAGGCTACAAAAGCTCACTGCCCCTTCCCTCCAGCATGCGTGCAGCTGAGGATGAAGGCTGGCCCAGGCACTGGCCTGTTCAGTCCCAGACTCACATCAATTAGATCAGAGACATCATGGATATAGTATTTGCTTATAGCTGCGTTGGTGGCTGCCAGATTCAGCAAGTAGTCATTCCGGGCTTTTGTGCATTTCAGCTTGTTCTCAGAATACTTTGCCTGCCTCTGGAAGAAGAAGGAGTAGATAGATATAAGAGCCGAGCCAATTATGGGCAAGATTTGTGATCTTCTTTATGGGAACAGCCTGCCATTCGACCCCACACCCACACCCGTGGAAGACCTCCATACGTGAGGCAAGCAGTTTGGAGCCCAGGTTTAAGAAGCTCACTGCACGCTGGGTAGATGCAGCCAACCACTGTTTGATAAGCTGCGGCCTTGGTCTCTACTCCAAAAATAAGATCCCTCCTTGACACCCCCGGTGGCTTCCCATATTGCTGCTGCTGGCACTGAAGCCCCATGACCTGGCCCCTGTCCACCTCCCAAGGCCCATCTTCCTCCAAGCTCCCCCTCGCTCACTCAGCCTCCTTTGTCCCTCCCTTAGAAGGCCAAGTTCATTCCTGCCTCAAGGCCTGCAGACCATTCTCTCAAATCTCCACGTAGCCTGCTCCTTCACGTCATGTAGTTCCTTACCCAAGGTTTCAGGTCAGACAGGCCTTTGACAACAAGCTTGTCTAAAATGAACCCCCAGACTCTCCACTTCTGCTCTTCCTCCCTCTCTCCTCCTGTCCAGCTGTAACTTTTTTATAAGCACTTTCCCCACCACTTGACATTGTATTTTATTTTACTTTTTATCTCTTTGTTTACTAGAAAGCAAACTCTATGAAGTCAGGGACTTGATCTGTCTCATTCTTGCTGGGTCTGCAGCACCCAGGACAGTCCCTGCACAAGGGCAGGTTCCTATGGTTTTTGGGGAGTGAAGGACAGGCAGCAGAGAGGCCAGGAGAATGGCTATCTGGGTGTGAGAAGTGGGGAGCCAGGTGAGGCACCAGAGGTTCTGGCTAGAAGCCTCACTGCCACCCAGGGAGCTACTCCCAGACTGGGTAGGGAAGAGGGAAAAGAAAGTGGGTTGGAGAGCTGTCCTGGTACCTTTCAGACTGGTAAGTCCCACTGCTCAATAAAAGGGTCTTTTCCACATAGAGTTGTGGATTTTTAGTAAAGGTATACTGGTTGTCAACCTTTTAATTCTCTTCAGAGATCTCCTGTGGCTTTTCTCCAGTTTTCTGGCAGTTACATCCTATATCAGCCACACACCCAATCTCCACAGGGAGTTAAAATACTCCCAGGCCATTTCCAGTGGCCCACTACAACCCTGAGATCATTTTTTAGCCCTTCATAGACTTATAACATTTTATACATGGAAAGTGTCCTAGTTGAACTCATCTTTATATAAGTGATAAAATGAAAATTGAAGAGAAGAGGCTTGTCTAAAAGTGAAGCCGCCAATGCACATGCAACTCCGAACTAAAAATTGGTCTCTAGACTCCCAGCCAGCACTCTCTCTTTCTTCCTACACCATAGTCCTATCATTCTCTAGCTGGCTGTTTTATTTCTGTTTATTTTTACCTAGAGTTGTACAACCATCACCACCACCTAAATTCAGAATAATTTTCATCATCCCCAAAAAATCCTTCACCCATTAGCAGTCACCTCCCATTCTCCTCTTCTACAGCCCTCTGGAAACCAACAACCTACTAAAGAAAGTATGGATTTGTCTATTTGGGGTATTTCATATAAACATAATTGTACAATTTAAAGACATATATGGTCTTTTGCGACGGGTGTACCGTTTCTGAGTATGGTTTATCCATGTTGTGGCACATGCTGGTACGTCATTCCTTTTTATGGCTGCACACTATTTCTCTGTGTGGATGCACCACATCTGAATTGCTTCCATCTTTTGGCTATCCTAGATAATGCTACTGGGAGCATCCCATCCAAGTTTTTATATGGACATACATTTTAAATTCTCCTGGGTAGATATCTGGGCATGAAATTGTGTCACATGGGAACCTGGCCAATATTTAACATTTTGAGGAACTTTCAGCTTGTTTTGCAAAGTGATAGAACCGGTTTCGGTTCCCTCCAGTAATACACGAAGATTCCAATTTCTCCACATTCTCACCAATAGCTGCTATTGTCTGCCTTTTCTAGTCTAGCCATCCTAGTAAGTGTGAAGCCATGTTCCACTAAAGTTTGACTTGCAGTTCCTTAATAACTAATGATGCAGACAATTGTTTCATGTTCTTATTGGTCACTTGTGTTTTTGAGAAATATCTATTCAAATTCTTTAAATTGGGTCTCTGCCTGATTACTGTGGTTTTCTGTGCCCTTGGAAATTACCCTGGAATTATAGTTTATTTATGTCTAGTTTACTTTTGCAGCTTACCTAGGTCTTGTTAAGTTTTGTTCCCATCCAATTTCCTATGATTTTCAGAACTAAAGGATCATATAAACATAGAATTAGCCCAGATAAGTATCTGGTGTCATGTTCGGCCCATAGGAAGTGCTCACAAACATTTGCAGACTGCACGGAACAAAGGAATACAGAGAATTCAACAAGGAAATCATAGCCTTGTAAGGAGAAAGGAAACTTAGAAGTCAACTAGTTTAGGATGACAAGAAATAACTTGGTATTCCCTGGCCACAGCAGATGTCATTAAATACCCATGGCACTGTTTTTCACTGAGCCTGGATAAGGCTTCATAAACCTCAACCCAGAGCTCTGGGCAACCACTACCAATCAATCAGAGCTGATATGAAATATAAGACTTATTTGCCATCCCTGCCAGATTTGAAAACTGAGGCTCAAAGAGGTGTTTTGGTTTGCTTTTTATAAAAGACAGAGTCTCACTCTGTGACCCTGTGTAGAGTACCATGGCATCATCATAGCTCACAGCAACCTCTAACTCTTGGACTTGAGCAATCCTCCTGCCTCAGCCTCCTCCCCAACCAGTAGCTGGAACTACAGGTACTCGCCACTATGCCCAGCTAGCTTTTCTATTTTTAGTAGAGACAGGAGTTTTTCTTGCTCAGGCTGGTCTTAAACTCCTGAGCTCAAGCTGTCTGCCTGTCCTGGCCTCCCATAGTGCTGGGATTACAGGTGTGAGCCATGGTGTCCAGCCCAGAAAGGTGTTACAGTGTGGTATTTTCAATATCAGCCCATCTGACTCCAAAGCTAGAACTCTTTCTACCATACCCTACTAAAGGACTTTCCAACACCGATACACAGTGACTCTAAGCCTTTTGTCTTTCAGTTGGCACTGGCCTTCTGGAATGAGCCCTTTATCCAGCTCCCAGATGCTGACTGGTGACCCAGTGCCACTCCTCTTGTTGGGACACACTTAGTCGTGGGTGCCCCATATCCTGCCCTCAGCCACCAAATTGACCTCTGGAGCAAGCTCCTGCCCCACTAATGCCTGGTGATTCCTGCCCACCTGAGAACCTGGCTGCTGGCTGTGAAACTTGGCACAGTCCTGCTCAGCTCTCAAGTGTCCTCCGACTTGCTATCCCTGGTGCTAACCAGGCCTAGCCTGTGCTGGCAGGGGCACCACCAGCCCTGCCTTCTCCGTGACACAGAGCTACACTGCCTTCTATGCCCATGCCCCGGGGGGCAGAGGAACGAGCAGGAAGGCGAGGCTGTTGGCCAGGAGCGCGGGCTCCCTTCCCGCTTTGCGCCCAGCCCCCAGCACTGCCGGCCCAGCGCCCCCCACCTTCTCCTTCATCTTCTCAATCTTCTTCACGGAGCTGCGGCGCTGAGGCCGGTCCTCGTGCCGGAGCAGGTTCATGCTGAGGTCGCCCGCCTTGTTGAACTGCTTCTCCTCCTGCTTCTCGGCCTCCTTGAGCTTGCTCTCCGCACTGATGCTCTCTGCGTGGTACATGTGGTAGGTTTTCATCACCTGGGGGCACATGAGTCGGCGAAATCAGTAACCTGCTGGGGCCCAGGACCAAGGCCCCCTCCCACGCTCTGTGCTCCAGGCAGACTGTCCCCACCCTCTTCCCAGGACATTCTCTGAGCATCTCTTTATTTATTTTTACACACACTCTCTGAGGACTGCAAATGATTATGATGATCGTCGTCATCAACATCATTAAGTTCTTAGTAAGTGCCAGGCCTGGGCTAGTGAGAAAGGAAAGTTAAAAAGGTAATCACAGCCCCCAAGTTCCGGGGGTCCTCCCAGGCGAGAAGGCGAGCCTGGACATCCTCAGCTCTCTCCACCCCCACTGGCCGTGACTCTTGCGTCCCTGCCCCCCTCCCAGCATCAGTGGGAAAGCCCCTCCTCACGTCCTCCTGGGACTTCCGTAGGAAACATCCCTCTTACACCCACATCATTTTCTCAGCTGTTTTCTGAAGTAAATGGGGCCTGAAAATGGCTGTGTGCCCAAAAGGAGGATTATTAGCTAACCTAATAGATACTCTACGCTCTCTGGAATAAACTCGTCCTTGCCTATAAAAACAATTCCCACAAAAACAAACAACTCTTTGCTACTCTGCTTCCATAATAAAAATTGGATGTCATCAGAATAAGAGAAAGTTTTCTGCCAGAAGAAATTCTAGACATCATCTAACTCAACAACCACATAGTCTGACAAACAGGGAAACTGAGGCCCAGGTGGGGGCAAAATATCAGTGCAAACTCCTTGTACTTCACATCCACATTGCCAGCACTACAATCAAGGTAGAGTCACCCAGTTTAGGATGACAAGGGCATCCTTCTGGCCAGGTATGGTGGCTCACACCTGTAACCCTAGCACTTTGGGAGGCTGAGGTGGAAGGATGGCTTGAGGTCAGGAGTTCAAGACCCGTCTGAGCAATATAGTAAGGCCTCATCTCTATAAAAATAGAAAAATTAGCCAGGCACAATGGCAGCACACGCCTGTAGTCCCAGCTACTAAGGAGGCCGAGATAGCAGGATCCCTTAAACCCAGGAGTTTGAGGTTGCAGTGAGCTATGATCGTGCCTCTGCCCTCATGCCTGGACAACAGAGACCTTATGTCCCCCCCTCCAAAAAAAATACAGAACTTTCATGGCACCAAAAACATCCCTCATGCCCCTTTGAATCCCCAACGCCATCTCAGACTCAGAAAATAACCAATTTGCCTTCTATCACCACGCATTAATTTTGCGTGTTATAGTAAAGTTCCAATTACAAGGAATCATAGCGTATAAACTCTTTGGGGTCTGCCCTCTTTCACTCCGTATGGTTTTTCTGAGATTCACCCATGATGCTGAAGGCATCCTAAGTTTGTTTTTATGGCTAAGTTTTCCATCGTACTGCTATGCCACAATTTAGTCATATGCCCATGGTTACTTGGGATGCTTATAGCTTTCAGTTATTTTGAATAAACTTGCTATGAATATCTGTGTACATATGCTCATTTTTCTTAGGTAAACACTTAAGAGAGGAATGGAGGGTCATATGATACATTTATATTTAACCAGATGAGAAATACAGTCTCTGACTTTTCATCGACCACTTTTTCTACCATATCAGACTGTTTCCTTAATTCATTCCTGTTTTCTCAGCAGAAGCGGATAGCTTGGGCAGCCTGAGAGCAGGCTGGGCAGTCCCATCACAATGACATGTTCTCTCCTAGTCCCCAAGTAAGAGTACATTTTTCTTTTGCAATATCAAGTTTACAATCATCTTTCTATGCTAAGAAGCACAGAAATTTCTGCAATCTTTGTTTCCTTGCTCCTTCTCTTCTGTTGTTTGGTAATTATAGCAGCTACAGAGCAGAAGCTTCCACGGGGATGGGATATGCTCCTGCCTAACCAGGCCCTTTAAGTCAGGGAACTTCGAGGGAATTACCGGCATAATGGGAATTATTGTCTTACTCATGCTCATGTGAGGTACTGTGAAGTAAGTTTATTACAATGAGGAATTCTCCTGTGACTTTATTGTTAAATCACAGCATTGATGTATAGCTCAGAAAGTTGCCTTTGCCATAGGCCAGGCAGGAGTCAAAGGAGCAACATGTATTGTAGATCATAGCGGCTAAGAAAATGGACTGTGAGCCCAAATGTCTGGGTTGAATCCTGACCTTGAACAAGGTCACATAACCTCTCTGACCTCCTTTCATCTGTAAATAAGGTTAATCAGGGCACTTACCTCATAGGTTTATTGTAAAGATTAAATGAGCTGATTTTTGTAAAGTGCTGAGACTAATACCTTCCATATAGTAAGAGCATGTCGGTATTAGGCGATACCACCACCATCACCACCACAACTGTTGCCATCATGATCCCTGATTGGGGTTGAGGATTTAAGGACCTTAAACTTACTCACTTGACTTCAGGAAAATTCTTGCAAACTCTGGAGAACTTTAGCTAATGTGGAAGGAAAAAATGTATTCTATTCCACGTTTCTTTCTCCTTCCTTCATCCTAAAAACCTCCCATACTTGCAAAACAACACACGAATAGAAAGTTCAGTCAACTTTTTTTGTGCATCTTGGTGGAAGGACCCCTTCTATCTATCCCACCCTCTCCTGCTGATTTTCAGTGTCCTAAGTGCCTAGAAACCTCCTTCTTGCTTATTTCATCCATTTTGTAGGCCCTTTTCTCTAAGCTCCTTAGCAGACAACTGGGTGGACCAGAGAGTGCCATATTGATGCGCTCTTGACATCTAGTGGCCACAAGGAGTGACTGCAGTCTTACTGATAACCAAAGCAGCTGCCAATTTTCAATGACCTTCCTGCCAAGGTTTTAGGCATGAGATGTGGCCAAGAGTTAGGATGCCAGCTGAGGCTCCCTCCAAGCTCACCTTGCCCGTCCTGTGCTCCTCCACACTCAGATACCCCTCCCATTTCTCTGTCTCCGCCCCCCTCATTGCTGATGCTGTTCATTTCTGGATCTCACCCTTTTCTGGGTTCAATGGTTCCTGCTACATCCACTTTTTCTATTTCAGCGTCTGAGTCTGTTTATCTCACCATGAATCTATCATCTGTGCTGGGTAGTTAATAGGAAGAGCGAGCATTTCTATTTGCAGCCAGATCTTCCTGTCCAATCATCTATGCACATGTGCATCCACTCAAGGTCAGCAGCCCAGCTGCACGTTCTCATCTCTCACACTTTCTCCCTCGTTGGCTGTTATTTCCTCCCCTTCCATCATTTTCTACTCTTCTGGCGCCACAGAGTTCTCTAGCTGCTCTCCAGCAAGTCAAATTCTCCAGGATGGCCTCTGACGTGCACCCCCAAAATCTTGTGCTTGGAGAAAGTTCTCTGCACCCTTCGGCCAAATTCCCCATTCCCCGTGATCCTAGCAATTCCCAATCCCAAGAGAACAGTGGACTCCACTGCCTACGCTAACTTATGTCAAACAGTTGTCACCAAAGAGCTTACCTGGGGGCTTCTCTGAAATGTATCTATTTTATACCCAGAATCTTCTAGATATTTCCTTTATTTAATTACCTAAAAATGGGCTTTGGTATAAAAGGTCCTTAGCTCAGTAGCCTAGAACAGTCTGCTCAGTATTGCCAGTCTAGGGTGTGTTAAATAATATTTACACCTCTCTATTACTTCCAAACTTGTGATCCCCTCTACTGATGGGGCATTTCAATCAATCCTTACCCCAATCCTGGGAGGCAGTGTGAGAGTAATAACAAAGACAGCAGGTAACATTCATTGAGCACGTCCCACGTGCTAGGCCTTGTTCTAAGCTCTTTACATATATTAACTCATTTATTTCTCACAAACCCCCATGAGATAGGCACCCTATGATCCCTGCCTTACAGATGAGGAAACCATGGCCCAAAATAGTTTCTTGAGGTCTAAAAGATGATAACCATGGCGCACATGCTCAGTGGTTAGGGCTTTGCCACATACACCAGGGCTAGTGGGTTTGAACCCGCCCCAAGCCTGGTAAATAACAATGACAACTGCTACAACAACAACAACAAAAATAGCTGGACGTTGCGGTGGGTGGCTGTAGTCCCAGCTACTTGGGAGGCTGAGGCAAGAGAAACACTTAAGCCCAAGAGTTAGAGGTTGCTGTGAGCTGTGATGCTATGGCACTCTACCGAGGGAGACTCTGTCTCAAAAAATAATAATAATAAAATAAAAGATGGTACACAGAGGCTGGGTGCAGTGGCTCACACCTATAATCCTAGGCACTGTGGGAGGCTGAGCAGGGTGGATTGCTTGAGCTCAGGAATTCGAGACCTGCCTGAGGAAGAGCAAGACTCCATCACTACTAAAAATAGAAAAACTAGCCAGGCAGAGTATGTAGGCACCTGTAGTCCAAGCTACTCGGGAAGCTGAGGCAAAAGGATCTCTGGAGCCCGAGAGTTTGAGGTTTCAGTGAGCTATGATGACACCACGGCACTCTACTCAGGGCAACTGAGAGACTCTGTCTCAAATAAATAAATATAAAAATAAAAGACGGTACACGGAGAGCCAAGGTGCTAACCCCAAAGCCTGGGCCCAGTGGGCACATTTCCTGTCACCTCTTCTTCAACCATGAAATAGGGACAAACGGACCCTCTAGCCCACGGGGATTCAGGAGACTCAGCCCTCCCACCACTTGCCGGGTGACTGTGAAGAGAGGCTTGTGTGCTGTGCCTACCTAGGGCAGGTCAGATGTTTGTCAATGTGTGAAGTGCTCTCTACACTGAATATAAAGGGACTGGCTGACAGCAGCAGCGAGCCCGGAGCTGGGAAGGGGCAGAGATGGATGCAAGAGCTCAGCTGAGGCCAAGTTGCTGAACGTGGGATCTCTGAAGGGCCCCTCAAAGGCACCCATGTGCTTGATGCCAGATGAGGGGTTCACTGTCTAGCACTCCCAACCCTTTCAGGGAGGCCCCGCCAAACAAATCTAGGGAAGGACCTCATAGGGACACGTGCGTTAAGACCACTATTCTCAGATCCGGTTCAGTTTCATGAGTTCTCAGAATGCAACAGCCAGAAGGCCCTCCCGAAATTGTGCCCTAACCCTCACTGATGGAAACCGAGGCTCAGAAACAGCAAGTATGTTGTCCAAAGTCACACGAGAAACCAGGCAGGGCTGAGGCTAGAGGTCAGGTCTTTGACCACTAGATGTTGCCTTCTCTGGTAATCACACTGCCCTTGGCTGTATACACATTGCTTTCTGCCTCTTCCCAGATGCTCAGATTCTGAAAACAGCAAAGTGCTATCTGCACAGTCTTCAGATGTCATTTAAATGCAAAGGAAGACAAACAAAATCTGAAAGTTGACAGCATCAATAAAGGGACACACTGGGGCTAGATAGTTATTAGAAAACAGCTTCTCAACAGTGCAGTCGGTGTGCATTCCCTAGACGTAGCCATCTGGGCACAGCAGCCGCCTGCCTCCAGCATTTGTGTGTGGGTGAGACCTTGAGCCAGTGCAACACCTCAAAGGAAAAGAGAAGTCCCCAAATTTCAGCTCATCATCCACACTCAAAGCAACCTATGTTCTCTGTAGAATTTAATCTCTATTTTAATTTATACATGTTTCATATTTCTAGCCTATCTTGCCCCAACTAGAATGCAAAACTGAGGCTAGGACCTGGTTCATGATCATAGTACCTGTAGTAGAGCAGAGCTTGGTACCAAGCAACTATCAATATATGTTTTCCTGAATTAATGAATGTTTATCTATCTGGCTGGCTCAATAGATTGATGGATAAGGCTGAATGAATGGGTAGATGGATGGATGAATGGACAGATAGGTGGGTGGACAGGGAGAGAGAAAGGGATGGAGGGAGGGTACAATGGGAGAGGTAGTTCTACTGCCTCTGATCTGTGTGTGTATTTGGAGGTGGGGAAAACAGATGTATCTTCAATCATTAAATATTTATTGAGCAGTTCTATGTGCAGGTACTATACTGAGAAATACTACAGTGTGGAAAACAGTTTTCCATTCTAACCTAGAGTAAACACAAACAATTACACGAATGGCTATTAAACGGTGCGGTAAGTGTCCTGATGCGGGAAGGACAGGGCACTATAGGAAGGCTTCCTGGAGGAAATAACATCTAAACTCAACCTTGAAAGAAGAGTGGCCTTTAACTGAGTGAACATAGCTTGGGGTGGGGGTGGAGCATCCCAGACAAAGGCAATGTGAACCTTGAGCCCGTGAGCAGGAGCCAAACAGGTCTGAGGAACAGTTTATAGGTGGGAGGATATCAGGTGTCAGTTTGGGCACCAGCCAAAGGAGCCACTTCTCATCCTTCCCCAGGTCCCCCTCAGCGGACATCTGTTGTTTTTCTCTGCTCAGGATCATCAAGTCCTCCTTCTTTGGGAACAGCTTCTGGATTTTCTTTGAGGAAATCCTCCAAATTCCCCTCCTCTATTCTTAGTCCGTGTGGTTCATGAAAAACTGACACAGCCTTCCAATCTCAAAGGCAGGCATGAGACCCAGGCTGGCCAATCAATGAACAATTGCGTTAATCTGGCCATAAAGACTGGGGCTCAGGAGCTCAGCCAGGCCAATGAAAGGCTGCCCTGGGGCTGTACTGGAAATACTGGGCAGGGGGCATTGTCTTTCCAGTATGGGGTGAGGCTGTTAGGAAGGGAGCTTGCAGTGCTGGGGATGGTTTCTGTGTTACCATGTAGGAGAAGCCTGTCAGATCATGAAGTTCACACAAAGGAAAACAAAACCAAAAGAGTGAGAGGCTGATTTTGCAAGGTGGATGGATAAATGGAAGAAAGAAAGAAAGAGAAGGAGAGAGGAAGGCAGGCAGGAAGGGAGGGAAGAAGAGAACAAGATAAAATGGCAGGGTAGTTCTACCCGCTTTGATAGGGTGAGTACACTTGGGGGACAGGTACACCTTCAATTATTAAATATTCATCAAAGAGTTTACTACATGCCAGGTACTATACCACGTGCTCTTGAAACACTGCAGATGGGGTCTGTGCCTCCGCAGAGCACACAGTCTGTTGGTGAGACAGACAATTAAACCAGCGCATGTGCCCCTGGACACAGCTATGCCTGAGCCACCTGCTCACACAATTCAATAGGCGTCCTGTTTCCGTAAGCAAGTTTGCACAGGACTCCTGTCCCGTGCCACTGGATGAGTCCCCCAAAGGCAGACTTCCTTCCTTCTACCCTCCCCACAACTCACATAAGTCCTGGTCCCCAGTGACCAAGCTCAGTGCAGGGACTTAGCAGGGTTGATCAGCTGCCACCCCCCAACCTCCACCAATCCAAGAGCAGCTCCCTCTGCCTCTCTCCACTAGGAACCATCCATGTCATTCAGAGCCAAATCAAATGGCATCTCTTCTCTGCTGCCTTCCTAATGCCCAGTGGTCTTCATCACCCCCTCCCACATCATGTCTCATCCCCACTAAGACACTTGTCACAGTGTGTGGCCATGTCTCATTACCCGGGCACATTAATAATAAATGTATTCTGAGTGAATGCGTGTCCGGCAGGAGAGCTGGAATTGGTTAGGGGTTACCTAGAAGGAAGCCTCTTCTCTCCGTTCTTGGGGACAGCTCCATCCCGGGATGAGCCTGTGCACTCCCTGGCAGCAGGATGGCATAGCCCACAGAGCTGCCTGCCATGGGCCTGAGACAGGGCCCTCATCTCCCTCCTAGGGCAGAGTGGCATGAAGATAAAAGCTTGAAAGGAGCCCCAAGTTCCTCCAGCTCCACGCCTTCCTTCCGGGGGTGCAGGAAATGAAGGCTCAGAGCCCAGCTAACTTGTACCGACCGAGTCAGCGTTTCCAAAGTGTGAGGTGGGGACCACTCACGTTAGCAAGGTGATTTCAGTGTCAGAGAACACTATTACCCACAGTAAATTCTGCTGGGGTCCTTCTGAGTCCATCAGGAGGAGGGATGCAGCCGACACCCACACATCTTTAAGGCCGCGCTGCTGTGGCTCTGGTGGCTGCAGGTCAAATGAACAGCACTGCTGGACTTTCCCCCAACTAACAGAACACTTCCATCTACACCAAGTTGTCTTCTTCTTGCTAATGTGAATATAATTTCCTTTTAAAATAAATGCAGATAAGCAGATTATATACACTTATATAGTTTGATGTATTTATATAAGTCACTCAGGGGAGTACTTAGAGGCAGACATCGGGCCAGGCTCTGCCACCAGCCAGCTGAGTGGCCCCATCCTGGTCCCCTGACCTCTCCCTGCCTCAGATCTCTCATCTCTAAAATGGGTGTGGTGTTAACCCACCTACCTTAAAGGGTTGTGGTGAGGATGAAATAAAGTATATAGGTAAAGCATTTAGCCCAGCCCCCAGCCTGTGTTAAATCCCACAAGTGCTAATTATTAGTGGGATGAAACCATCTCCCAGATGTAACTACAAAAGCAAGATGCAGATTAGCAGATACGGTTGTTACCACTTGTGTAAAGCAGGGGAGTGTGGGATATGCCCGTGCTTGTGTGTGGTGGGTGAATGAAGTGTCTCTGGAAGGAGACGCTGAACTAGACACTGGTAACCTAGTGCTCGGGGCTGTCCAGGGCCAGGGAAGAGCCAGGCAGTGGGAGACATACTTCTCGTTGTGTGCCTTTTTGTGTTAGAAGTTTTTTTCACCAGATACATGTATTATCTCCTTCTTAATTTAAATATTAAACTATTTATGTCTTTATTATTTTATTTATTTGTTTGTTTGTTTAGACAGAATCTCACCCTGAGTAGAATGCTGTGGAATCACAGCTCACAGTGACCTCAAGCTCTTGGGCTCAAGAGATCATCTTGCCTCAGTTTTTCTATTTTTAGTAGAGATCAGGTCTCGCTCTTGCTCAGGCTGGTCTCAAACTCCCGAGCTCAAGAGATCCTTCCGCCTCAACCTCCCGGAGTGCTAGGATTACAGGCGTGAGCCACAGCTCCAGGCCAAATATTAAACAACTTTTAAAAAGGAAAGTCTTCCAGCTCAAGTGTGGAACATACAGAGCAGGCCTCGGCTGTGAAACAAAGGAGGTGGTTGCATGTTTTGCAGCCGAACTTTCTTAGGGTGTGGGCTGACCCAGTGACAATGCGGGATGGAGGACAGAGGAAAGAGTCAGAGCTGTGTAGGAAAATACAGAGGGCACCAAAAGAAGGCAGGTGCATTTTAAGACAGGAAAAAACTATATTAAAATTGTAATGATATATACTGACAACAGATAGATGATGAATCCGTGTCACATCTGACATCTGCAATTACAAGATGCTTAATTATAAGCGTCCAGACACTTCTGATTATGGAGAACTACACGTGAGACCTCCAGGATCTTCCCTTGTGCACAACACACACAGCACCACATCTCAAACTTACCGTGAGTGCGTGCAGTTATTAGGTGTGTTGGAGACTGTTGCATACTCATGCCTCCATTGTCGTTGTTACTTCTACAACATTCTCCAATTTCAAATGCCACTTTAAAAAAAACAGTCTTGTGCTCCTCAAATGACAATGGTGCTTCTGCCATGTTCTTTGTCCTGCCTGTCATAGGATGACACTAGCCTTCGTTTGATTAATGCCATCTTTTGAGCAAATGTCATTGCTACCGTGATTCAACTCAACTTCGAAAATCTCTTGAAGTACGTAGACACTTTTTTTTGGCACCCCCGGTATTTATGCTTCATTCTTTCATAAAATGACTTAGTACCAATGTTTGCCAGGCATTGGGTTATGCTCTGTACCAATCACCCTCCTCAGAATAATGTAGAGCAATGAGCTGGTAACAGCCCCACATGTTAGGGAAGGACTGGGCTCGGGAGGATTTGTGTGGCAGGGCCTTGAAGCCTGTGACTCTAAATCCTGGGCCTTCCAGTACACAAGGCTGCTTCTCCACTAATTAACTAAGACTGGGAGAGTTATTATAAAAAGGAGACAGAGCCAATTTAAAGAAAAATATTAAGTAAACTACAACGGGTCCAATGACAGGTGAAACCATGGGTTGTACCTGAATGGCATTCTAGGAAGATACACACGGACCTGGTGGACCTGGGACCAGAACCCAGGTTCCTGGGCTCCCCATCTCAGGCTCTCTTATACCCCCAATCCCTGAGGATAGTCTTTAGTAGGGAGACACCTCTGCAAAGATTTAACTGTTAGCCCAGAGTTGATTTCATAGCCCTGAGCCCAGTGTATAATCAAATTAAAGCTTGAACCAGTAAAAGGTAGGGTACACTCATTACTGCATTTAGGATCTACCTGTCACCAGCAAGTACTGGGTATGGACCTTCCTCATAGCCCTAAACAAAGTCTCAGGGCCCCTCCTGCAGCCCCGAGCCTAGAAAGCAGGCTTGCAGCCATGCCAAGGAGAGTGTGGTGCAGCACAGGGGTGGAGGTGGGGGTTGAGGTGGGGAGGTGACACTGGACATTCATTGGTTGCTGACACAACAGATACGTTTCATGATCTAGAGATAAAATGAAAATCTGAACACATTTTTAGCTGAAGGATGAAAAGAGTGGAGTTTCTTGGTTGGTTGTTAGTTATTTGGTTTGGTTTTGCCTCTTCTGGAAGTATGGACCAACTGGTCCACAGTCTCAACCTCTGCCCTTTTTTCCAGCCAGGCCAATGTATGATCTAAGGCTCTACTGCATCAGACTGATGGGACTTCAGGTGAAAAGAGGTAAAGTGAGGCACACGTGTGTGTGTGTCTGTTTGTGTGTGTGCTTTAAAGAGAAGAGCACCTTAAGGTGACGAGGACTGGGTAGAGGGAAGGCTTGTTGAGTGAAGAAATGAATGAATGAACAAAATGCCCAGCCTGCGGTTTCCTCTGCATCGTTCTTGGCACCACACGGAGACAAGCCTTCTCCCTGAACCGGGTGATGATGGACAGCCTTTAGTACTTAGTCTCCATCATGCTCATACCCTGCAGTACCCCCTGAACAGGCCACCACCCCCTCTCCCTTATAGAACACTGAAAAGGCAAAACCTGAGGCTTACTGGAAAATCTTCGGTCTGCATCATTTGTTCTTTAGGTACCATGGTCATGGCCTGGCTGGGGGGAGGAGGAGGGCTGTGCAGACTTCTATAACCAGACATGGAAACTACAAAGTGCTCAAATGGAATACCAAGCAATGAAGTGTGGGACTGAGGCCCTTAGCAGCTGGGTGGCCAGAGTGAACCATCTGCAAAGAGGGTGCAGTCACTGCTGGCATTGCCACTGGCACAGCCCTTCCAATTGTGACTCTCCAGCGCTACCAGCAAGAGGGGAGTTTCCTTTGCCATCCTATGACTCTGGGCTTGGTTGTGTGACTTGCTTTGGCCAAGGGGATATTAGCAAATGCAAGAAAAGCAGAAGTTTGAAAAGAGCTTGCACATAGGGGTTTGCCCATTTGGGACTCTTATTCTTTTTTAAAATTTTGGCCAGAAAATTACAACCATGGGAAGGGCCCAAATTGAACCCAGCCCAAATTGCTGGCCCATCAAATCATGAGCAAATACAATGGTGGTGACATTAAGCCACCAGGTAGTTTGTTATGCAGCAATGGTAACTGATACAGAGGTCTTAAGCAAGTCATTTACTTCTCCATGCCTCAATGTCTTCATCTGTAAAATGTGTGAGCATTGATTAAATAGTATATATAAAGTACCTAACACAGTGCGTGACACATTTTAAGGACTCATTGAACAGCCACAGTTGTTAAGATCCTGCTTATTCTGTCAGTAGAGAGAAGAGGATCAAATGGGGTGATGGGACTGAGCCAAGCTGGCGGGAGGTACAGCAGGAATTCAGACCCAGACCTACCTGTGATTAGTTTGCACTGCTGGGATGTGATACTGCCTTCCCTGCTGAGAATTCCTTCTCTTCCTCTGTCCCCTCTCCTTCTTTAAGTTTTACCCACCTAAAGGCACTGAGATCAAAGATCACCCTGAGACACAGAAGCCCACCTGGACTGTCATCTTTTTTCCTCCTATATGAGGGTACATATAATTAGGTTACATTATTGGCATTTGTAAGGTAAAGTCCAAAGTCTGAGTTGTAGTTGAGTCCTTCACCCAGGAAGCGTGCCATCCATCCCTACATTGTACTCAATAGGTAAGACATTAACGGAGCTCCCTCCTCCTCCCCCTTCCTGAATGTAATTGTCTTTTTCTCCTGTGTGGGCCTAAGGTAGTTAATCTACTAGTTTCAGATTAGCACTGAGTATGTGGAATGCTCACTTTTCCATCTTGTGATACTTAAGAGACTGTTCTCCAAATCCATCCAGGTAAACACAAAAGATAAAAAGTCTCCATCTTTTTTAAAGGCTGAACAGTATTCCATGGTCCACATACATCACAGTTTATTAATCGACTCCTGGGTTGATGGGTGTGGAGTGTCACTTTTCTGAATCCACCTCATTTCCTGTCCTCCCTCCCTCCTTCCTCCTCGCAACCACCCAGCCTCTCACCCACGCTCACTCTCCCTGGACGGGTATGCACAGGTCACTTCCTGGGTGCAGCGTGAGGAAGCAGGGCCAGTCCTGCAGAGTTCATGGGCAAGGTGGCTCCCCGGCAAGCCCCACCCCCACCCCCATGTCCAGCACATGGAGGCTCTGTCTTGGCCTGCATCCTTAGTTAAGACACTACTCTCACCTCTCTTCCCAGATTCAAAACCCCTTGCTAGCAAACCAGTTCCTTTCCTGCATTCACCCTGCCCACTCTCCCTCCTTCACTCCTCCAGGCACCCAGGGAGCCCCAGATGCACAAGGCTCTGCCAGAAAGGAACTCTGCAGTGTTCACAATCCCCCTCTATGCCCTAGTGCAGTGTGGGGGCCACAGCAGCTGGCCTCAAAAGCTTGAATTTAACTGAATTTCTGGGTAACTACTGAAGACTCAGTGTGCAGTCAACAAATGATCTTGTGGGGGAGGTGTTTTTGACACCCTGAGGCTCCCACACCTCCATATGCAGCAGGAGGAGAGAAAAGGAAAGCGTTGGGGGCGGAGGTGCAGGGCCCCTCCCTCTCCACAGCTCCCAGCCCCACCCTGGCTGCTTGGGCCCCGCAAGGCAGGCCTCCTTCTGTGGTCTGGCCTATATGTCTGACACCAGTGGCGTCTCTGCCCAGCTGCCTTGACCTGCAGCCAGCACAGGCAGATGTGCGTGGAGCACCTGCTGGATTCAGGCCACTGTGGTGCTGGCACACCCGTGTAGGGGACATAGATACCACCATCCTCTAATCTCTGACAACTGCCTGGCCCTATCTGGTCCACAAATGGTGGAAAGATTCCGGCCCCATTTTTCACAGGTGCAGCTGAGAGGTGAAGGAACTTGCCGGTGGCCACATAGTTGGGTTGGAATTGAGGTTTGGGGCCTTTGATGCAGGGTTTCTCAGCTAAGACCTGACTCGGAGGGAGTTTACACTCCAATAGGGAGACAGGATGTGGACATACAAGAGATTTTTGTACAAGTGCCAAGGGAACCCAAAGCCAGAGGTCACAGCTTCTGAAGGCAGTGGGGTTTGGTGTGAGTCTCAGAAATGAGCAAACAAGCAGAGGCAGGAGGGCAGTGAGGGGCACGGGGAACTGCAGGGGGAAGGAAGCTGAGGGACAGTATTTGGTATGAGCAAGGAGCCCCAAGAATGGGAGCCCAGTGGGAGGTCAGAGAAAGGTTAGAGGCCTAGGTAGGGGTGGCAGGGGGTCCTGGGCTGTGGAGCTCAGGTGTTTGGATATTGTGGAGGAAAATGATACCTTTAAAGAGGGGGCCTGAGGAACCCAGACTGGGGAACAGCCAGTCTAGCGCCGCCCTCTGCAGAACTCTGAGTAGGACAGTCCCAGCCGGTTATGAGCCTTGCACGTTTAGCACCCTCCCTCCCCCCACGAGAGCATATACCGCAGCCTACTCCACACTCCAGGAGGTGCTAGTAAGAATGCTCATGACACAAAAGGAATAATAAATCTTCTGATACACCATGCCCTGTGTTTCTTTGTTCTAAGAACACTTTACACATGGGAGCTCCTTCAATTCTCATAGGAGTGGGCGATGGGTATGGTTAGTCCTACGTGGACTTGAACCTAGATCTCTGGCTTCAAAGCCTGTGCTTCAGGCCAGGAGGCTATTCAGCCCCCCAGTGGGCAGCTGAAGCAAAGGCGCATGGATCCTCAAGCACCAATTCTTCCCTTAAGAATGACCGAACTAAAAAGTATCCACAGGCTCAGTTTTGCTCCTTAATTTGGAATCACAGAATTGCAAGTTTCAACCTTCATCTAGGCGCCCCCAACCCAGTTTTACTGACTGGGAGACTGAGGCCCAGCACAGCAAATGCCTTGTCCAAAGGCCCACAGCTGGGTGAGGCCCCTGTGGGGGGCCTGCTGACCCAAGGTCCAGGCCCTCCAGCCACTGAGAAGTCTCCTGACTGCTGGCCACACAGGACATAACATGGGAAGATGACAGTATCAAAGGCAAGGGCTTCCTTGCAAGTCTGGCGTTCCTTCCCCTCAGACCAGACCTTCTCAGATCCGATTTTAGCAGCAGAGTTCCCTCCCCCACCTCACATGCACTTTTAATAAGAAGCTTTGTAAGGAACCCTACATATCTGAAACATACCAGCTCTACTCTGTAGTGACTGTTGTGAGATAAGGGGCCTGGTTCTAGCTGCTGGGTCTACCCACCCCACTCCCCAGGCTCTCCACCAGGCTCTCCCAGGGGCTCTCCAAGGAAGCCCAAAGCTCCTCCAACAGACCACACCACGTTGTGGTGTGCATTTGTACTGCTCACTCGCTGGCCTTCTTGGATTCTAACTCAAGTATGGTTAGATCTTAACTCCAAGCAGACAACAAGGTCTACTCTGGGCCAAGCTGAATTCTAAAATTACCTGGTAGAGATCCCAAGAACAGTGTTCCGTTTTGCAGATGATGATGTTGAGACCCAGGCAAGCTGTGTGCCTGCCTAAGGTCCCACAGTCAGGAAGAGTGGCCTCCAGCAAGCCTGTGCCAATTGACTCCAGAACCCCCATCCCTGCCCTCGGGAGCCGCGCACACACATGCTCTCTCAGTCTCCACGCCACTTCGTGTCGTTTGCGTTCATGGGTTACCTGTCCCTAAGGGGTAGGTCATTTGACTCTCTCGTGAACTTTCACAAACTAGACATGCCCAGGCCCCACCCCAGCTGTAAAGGGTCGGAAGCTGAGGCTGTGAGTCATTACATCCCAATAGGGTGAGCTGCTGTTACTCACAGCATAAGACACAGCAAGAAGGCGCAGGGGCATCCTAGACCTCAGGTTCCCCTCCCTCCTCCTCCAGCGCTGATGACAAGGGACCCAATCCTCAACCCCGTCAGTCCTGGGCAGAACTTACTGTGTAGAGCTCGTTGGTCACCTTCAGGAGCTCCTCGTGCATCTGCAGGCCAATCTCCTTGCTCTGGAACATGGAAGAACAAATGTCAGAGGAGGCGCACTATGCTGGTCGCATTTACCAATTTCTTTCCAACACAGAAAGGTCAGGACTGTTTGTGGTGGGGATGGGAAGGGGTACAGGAATCCCCATGAACCTCACTGACCTGGGCCTGAATTCTTCAGTTCGTGCCCATGAAACGAATTCACAGAGAGGTTCCTTGCAAATGGGATTCCCTGGTCTTATAATTTGGAGACTCCTATCATTCCCTTCCTTAGTGACTCCCAGTGACATCAGCATATTAAAGATTCTGGAAAGCCCCACAGAAATCTTCCTTTAATGTTGGGTGTCCTGAGCTGTGTGACCAGAGTTCCTTGGTCAATACTCATTACCATCTCATGACAGTGGGGCTTCCGCAGAGCACAGTTTGAGAAACAATGACCTGGCATCTCAATCGCTCATCAGAGTAAATGGTAATTCTCGGGTCATCCAGGAAACACCCTCCACTAGCAAGTCAGTGCCCTCCTGCTTCCCAAAGGCTCGCTGGCACCCACTGAGGCATCCATGTCCTGACTTTCAGGGCAGGAACCAGACACAGTACCCCTTGCTTTGACACCACATTTTAGTTCAGCCCTCCCCTGTGCTGGTTCCCTGGCCCACCTAACCTCGTCCCATCATGCCTGGATCCTGACCTGGTGGCAGGTCCACACTCTCAAGGGAACAGGAACAGTACGGATAAGCAGAAAGCCCCCAGAGCACAAGGCAAGAGTTCTAGGTTCTCAACTCTGCTGTGGGACTGACTGGCTGATTGGCCTTGGAAAGTCACTTGCCCTTTGAGCCTTACCGACCTCACCTATACAATAAAAACCTGAAACTGAACCAAAACTTCCTAATGCCTGGGCTGGGGGTCACTGCTAGGTGCTACATGAGAAAAGAAGCAGGGGCTTCTGTGACTACACGCATTTGCAGAGAGCTGGACAAACAAAGGCAGACAGACATGCTTAGTGCAGAACTTTTCAGTGCCTTTAATATTCTTACATACTTCGAATCAGGCGGCTGCTGTATGTATTATAACTTTGCTGACCACAATCCTTTTTCTGTGAGGTACCTTATATGACCATTCATAAAACAAAGAAAATTATCTCTAGGTTCTGACCAGCCGAAAGAGTTTAGGATTCTTTGTTCTTTCATGTATGATTATGTTTTAGGTAAATACTCTCTACTATGGTCTGAATGTCTGAGTCCCCCCCAAAAACCCACAGGTTGCAATTCTATTTTGCTCTGCCATCCTAAGGGCTGTATCTTCTTTTATTCCTAAGATGCCTACTGGTAGCAATTGGGGTTATATGCTTTTTATGCTAGCACTCAGCAGAAAAGTTAAAACTTTCCATTTGACCATATAATTCCCTTTCTTCTACCAGTTAACTCACATACTTACCCCCAGACTAACAATGTGTACCAGAATGAGTCACCTCAAGTTAGCATGGGGTCAGCTTCTCTTAAAGAGCTTGCCTGCAGTAATGAATTTCAAGGAAAATTCACAGCCCTCTTAGAAGTAGGAAGGGAATGAATGGATGGTAGGAAGGGAGCACCATGAGGACTCCCCATGCGATGATATTAGGAGGTGAGGCCTTTGGGAAAAGATTAGGTTATAATGGTGGATCCCTAAAAAATGGGATTAGTGCCCTTATAAAAGGGACTTCAGAGAGTTACCTTGCCCTTTCCACCATTTGAGGACACAGCACAAGGTGCTCTCTATGAGCCAGAAGTTAGCCCCCTGAGACATCAAATCTGCCAGCACCTCAATCCTGGACTTCCCAGCCTCTAGGACTAGGAGGAGTACATTTCTGTTGTTTATAAGTAGTCATCCAGTCTATGGAATTTTGGTATAGCAGCCCAAAAGGACCGAGACACTCTCCCTGGCTGTCCAGACCATCACATCAAGTTTCTGTGTTGAAAATGGGTGTGCTACTGCCTGCTCCCTGCCCAGTCAAGGCATCTGGCTCCCTTCCAGCTCCCTCAGCCTCACAGCTGAACCAGCTGCTAATGAGCAGAGACCAGCCTTCCTCCTGCCCCCAGGCAGGCCAGGAGCCCTTGTACCCAGTGGTAGCTGAAGATGGCTCAGCATCAGAATGACGTCTCCTCAGGATCCTTCTCCTTACCCTATAGCCCTTTCTCTCAGCTCCTGGGCCCAGATCGACAAGAATCACCCACCGAAGGTAGTCTTGGCTTCTGCTATACTGCTGAACAGACAGGAAAAATCTTGGGGGCCATTCCAGAGATGTGATAGGCCTCCCTCCCATTCTGAGGACTAAAGGAGGAGGACTCAATCCTGAACCCCAGCAGACCCTGTGCAGAACTTCCTATGCACAGCTCACAGGGGCCTTCAGCAGCACCCTGGAATTTCTGTAGAGGTGCTCTAGAAACCACACCAGCTGTGGCCATCTCCCAGCCTCCACAATCCTTTCAAGGGAACAGTGAGTGCTTCAGTTTCCCTGTGGTCCCTCCACCTGCCATTTGTCCCATCATCACTGACTCCAAATGCTCCAACATCTTCCAGTGGCCCCCTGGACCTCTCTCAGTCCTCGGACTTACCAATGTCTCTGACACCCAAGATGCTGTTTCTTATGTATTCATTTTTATGATCTAATTTTTAAAACAGGTAATAAATACGTATGGTTAAGGAAATTCTAACAACCAGCAAGGTAAAATGGAAAGAATCAGTCTCCCAGGTTCCCAGAAACCCACTCAGAGGCAACTGCTATGAAAAATGTCTTCTGCTACCTTTTGGAAATAGTCATGTGACGGCTATACCAGCACACGCTTGGACATCATATGTTCTCTGTCTTCACAGATGGGTGCGCACCATACACACCTTTCCTTCCATCTTGCTTGTTCCACCTAGTGATATACCTGAGAGATTTTTCCATCCCAGAACTTGCTCTCCCATCCTCCCTATTGTACAGGATTCCTTCCATACACCAGATGTATCAAAATTAACTTAACCAGCTCCTCAGGGATGGACATCTAGAATGCCTCTAGCCTCTTATTATTTCAAATGATGCAGTGAAAGGCCAGTCCTTTGTCACCATGTGCACAGGCAGGGACCCTATTCTAGAAGGAGCTTGCTGGGCAAAGTCCTGCCTTCAGGATCCACCCCCAGCCAGGCCTTCCCAGCCCCTGCCCCTGCCCCTGCCCTGGCTGGATTCCCATACACTCCTGTCATCAGTTGCTACTTCCTGGTGACCTACAGCCATGTCACCATCTCTGCAGGCCTCTCTCCTGTATGACCCTGAACCCAAGTTCAAAGATCTGTAACAAGCTGTTGCAAAAGTATGATCTAGATGTCCCCTCATCACCTCAACCTTGAATTATGCAAAGGTGAACTCCTGAACTTTCCTGCATCCCCTTGGTTTTGGTCAACTGGATAATATCTCCCTGGGCTTGTCAGTTGGAAGCCTGGGAGATATCTTTGATGCTTTTTTTTTAGACAGAGTTTTGCTCTGCCACCCTGGGTAGGGTACAGTGGCATCATATACAACATGAACCTCAGACTCCTGGGCTCAAAAGATCCTCCTGCCTCAGCCTCCTGAGTAGCTAGGACTTTCGGTGCCCACCACAATGCCCAGCTAGTTTTTCTATTTTTAGTAGAGATGGGGGTTTTGCTCTTGCTCAGGCTGGTCTCAAAGTCTTGAGCTCAAGCAACCCACCTGCCTCGGCCTCCCAGAGTGCTAGGATTATAGGTGTGAGACGCTGCACCCAGCCTCTTTGACACTTTTTTAATCCCTCCTCCTCAATCCAGTCTGCTGTTTCTTGCCTTCAAATTGCCCAATCTGTCGTTCTCTGTAGCAGGCAAGCTTGTCCCCCCTTCCCACACACATCCATTCTTGGCCTTCCTACTTCCAAGAAAGCTATCAATGTGCCCTGGAATTCATTCCTTCAGGAGAGGTCTTCAAGGGAAGCTGACCTCATCCCAACTAGAGATAACAGATTCTGGTACATGTTATTAGTTCAGGGGTGAGAATGTGACATAACTGGATGGAAGAGGAGGATTTATACGTGTATGGTCAGGGGAAAGTTTTAGCTTTTCTACCGAGATTAGCAGGAAAAAAGCATGTGGCCCCAATCACTACCAGGAGACGTCTTAGGAGCAAAAGAAGGTGCAGCCTGAAGAAGGCAGAGCAAAACAAGCCTGGCTCCCTCAATGCTCTCGAGCACCTGACGGAACTGAAAACCCAGAGCCTGCCTCCCAGTGAACTTCAACTTCTCTGGCCTCATTAGGGTTTCCTGTTACTTCTAGCCAAAGCATTCTAAGGGATACAGTCCCATTTTCCAGCACCAGTTCCTAGAACAATTGGAACACCGCTGGAGACCCACATCACTTAAGCTGCCTCTTAACAAAGTCCCCAGATCTTGTCTCTCTGAGGTTATAGTGGGTTCTGCACACCTGTCCCAGTGGAAATTTCTAGAAATGTATTTCATCGTGCCCCTCCAAAGCCTCCTCATTGCCTGCAAGGATCAAATCCCACCTTCATAGCTTGACTTTTGAAGCTCTCCGTGACTACAACAGGCCTGGTTAGACAGTAGACAGGGTGAATTTGGGGACTAGAGAGACTGGGCTGGAGGTGGGGCTTTCAGTCATTTAACCCCCTGGCATCCCAGCTTCCCTGTCTGTACAGAGCACCTCTCATGTCTTCTCTGCACTGGTAAATGACCTTGCTTATTTACTTGTTTATTCATTTGTCATTTTTCCCCCCTGCTTGAATGTCAGCCCCTTGAGGACAAAGAGACTTTCTCTCTGGTGATAGAAGCTCAGACGCCCCAGACACTGGGAGTGCCAGGGCCAGACAGCCCTCAGCTGAGAGAGCCCTGCAGGGATGGCCTCAGAGGACAAGGTAACACTCCTGGGTATGGCCCTAACCCAAAGACTGATCAGTGTGGGCCCCAGAGGCCTGCCTCACCCTGTCCCAACCCGGACATCTCTGAAGGGTTGTCCCATTTTTAGAGCTCTCTGCTGAGCTAGCCAAGGCTTCTATGAGGCTGCGTGCATCCTGGCTCGATCCCCTGCCACCTCCCCTGCTCTCCCAAGGCCTCTCCTAGATGCCAAACTTAGGTGTCTCGGGACTGCTTCACAGGGTGCCCCCCAGCAACATCTCCCTTCCCCATTCCCATATCCCTACAATGCTACAAAGCCTGCCGCATCGTGGGTACTCATTAAAGATGCTTGCTGAATCAATCTATGAACAAATGAAGCAACAGTTTCTCAAGCCTTAGTTTCCTTATCTGTAAAAACAGGATGATGTCTAGGATGCATGGAGTCCCCATAAAGTCCCATGAAGATCAAAAGAAACAAAAGCACCAGCAGCACCTGGCACCATATGAGGCACAAACCAAAGTCCCTGGGAAATAGAGGTATAGGCTGAATCAACGCCCCTGAACCCCGAGGGCAAGGCTAGGAAGTTGCCCAGGGAAGGGAATAGAACATTGAGTTATCAGCTCTTAAGAATCTCCCAGTTTAGTGAAATAGAGACAAAGAAGAACACAGATAATTCTAAGGGGGAGGCCGAAAGTGCCAGAAGGGAGTGCAGAGACACAGTGTGGGGACAAAGCGACCCAGCGAGAATGGAGGGAGCGGCACTCCAGAGCAGCGGTTCTCAACCTGTGGGTCGCGGGTCAACCACCTTTTCACTGGGGTCACCTAACATCAGGTATTTACATTATGATTCATAACAGTAGCAAAAATTACAGTTATGAAGTAGCAACGAAAATAATTTTATGGTTGGGGGTCACCACAACATGAGGAACTGTATTAAAGGGTCACAGCATTAGGAAGGTTGAGAACCACTGCTCCAGAGCCTTCTCATGGCGCACAAGTGGCCAGACAGCCTGTCAGGCAGGAGGCACAGACAGGGAATAGTGACAAGACTGTTCACAAAGAGAGAAGCTCCACGACAGAGAGCAGGACACAAGCCCGAGGTGGAGGTTGGGCCAGATCGCACAGGTGGGAGGAGACCAGGTGTCCTGGGAGCAGAAATGGGAGCCACGGGAAGTCTGAGCTGAGGGGGAGTCTCTGACAGTGAGGCTCGAGCTTGGGGGAGATGCGGACTCCAGGGTACAAACCGAATGGGGAGGGCCTGGAGGGCCGCTTCTCGTGTTTCCTCGGCAGGACTGTAAACTGCCAGACAGAACCCGCCGCATCTCTCTGCTCACCCTGGCTGACCACAGAGTAGGGGCTCAGCAATAGTTCCCGAACTGTGCAGGACTCCAAGGCGTTATTTTCTCTGGCTGGGGTTGGTTTGGGGAAGAGAAGTGCTCTCAACTATGGTTCCAGAAACTACTGAATGAGGAACCCAAACCAAACATTCCACCAGGAACAGGAGGCCAAACCCTGACCATCTCCAGCAGACCACCACTCCCAGCCCCTCGGGGACCCAAGTGGCCACGTCTGAACACGCCTTGTCCACATTTTTCACATTACTTTCATGCCTCCAGAGGTCAGGAGCGGTGGACTGCTTCCTTCATGCACTGGAAGTGTGTGGACCACAGAAAGCAGAAGTGTGGAGCCAAGGAGGTCCAGCCATGTTGGCCATGGATCCTCTAGGTGGAAAGCGGTCAGCCAGTGAGACAAGGGTAACCAACCACAAGGGCCAGCACCATGAGGGCAGGTGTCCCCAGCACTGCCTGGTTCCTCTGGTTCCTGGAGGTTCCTACTCGTGGCCGGCCTCCCTGAGGGCCAAGTCTTTCTTTGTGGTGGGAGCAGTCCTGTGCATTGCAGGATGCTTGGTGCACCCCAGCCTCTGTCCACAAGATGCCAGTAGCATTCCCTCCCCCAACCTCAAGTTGTGACAACCGAAATTACCTCCGGAGATTGCCAAATGTTCCCCAGAGGACAAAATCAACCCACAGTGAGAAATACTTAGACCAAGGCCTCCAAGTGGCAGCTTCTCTGGCCTGCAGACATGTTTTATTTGGCCATTCAGAAAATGTGGATACTTGCCCAGCATTTACAAATCAGGCTGTTCTCCTCAGAAGTCCTGATCATCAGCTTCTTTGGAACCACTGGATGGTCCAGGAACACCAAGACCCAGTGTCAAGCACGGCAATTCCTTCAGATGGTGCTGAGCTCCCTGGCTAGCTACAGTGCACGGCAATTCCTTCAGATGGTGCTGAGCTCCCTGGCTGGCTACAGTGCCCAGCTTCTCGCTCCACCAGGCCATGTCATCCATCAGGGCCAGATTCCAGTGTGGTATCTCATGGGAGGAAATGGCCTCTTGTATCTCTGTGGTCAACTCCTCACTAGCTGTGATTCAGTCTACATAGGCTCTTACTGAATACCTAGTAGATACCAGCCTCAACTAAGCATGAAAGGCACAAGGCTGAACGAGACGTGGTCCCTGCTCTTGAGCACTGTCAAAAGCAGCTGTCATTTATGAAGCACTTGACATTTGTTGAATATGGACCCAAAGTCACTTACATGCATTACTTAATTTAAACCTTTAAGATAAGTACTACCTTACAGATAAGGGAGGGCTAGAGGCTCTCAAGGGTTGAGTGATGCAACTTGCCCAAGATTGCACAGCTAGAAAGTGGCACAGCCAGGATTCAGCTTTTGGTTGGTCTGACTCCAAAGCTGGCACTCATGGTGACTTACTATTGTCTGCTTCCTCGGGGCCTAGTATGAGATACAGACACACACACAGGTGAAGCAAGGCCATGGCAGTGCTGTAACAGGTGTTAGTCCAGGCCACTAGGCAGGTATGCCCTCTGGACACTGCCCACCTGTCCAGTGTACCTTCTCATCACCTGTGCAGGAACCTGCATCCTTGGCCCTTGCCCCCATTTCTAGGTATGTCTAATCCTCTTTGGCCCACCTGCCCTCCTAGGAATAAACCAATCACAATGCCTATCTCTTGTTTCTCCCTCCTCCTCCTTCTGATAATGGAAGATGAGAGGTGGGTGGGATGGGGGGGAGGGGGGGGCTAGTTGCCTGGTCACACAAAATGGCCCGTCAGGCATGGGACAGGACCGACCAGCATGTTCTAGCACTGTGTCTCCACTGATTGGACAGGAAGCTGACACATCCCAAAGCAGGGCCAATAAGAAATCTTCCCCGGGAGCCTTCTCATAACCACAGGCTCAGATCATCTCTTCTCTGGAGTTGCTAAGCAGGGACAAGCAGGAGTCTTGCCCACCGCAGGAGACAGCCAAGGTTTTTCAGTCCCTAGAGGTAGTGGTGCCCAAACAAGATTTACCTCTGGATTTTGTCCATTTATAGGATCCACTGCATTTTCATTTTTGCTTATTTGAAAGAATACTGACATCACCCATGCTTATGTCGATTTGAATATACCAAAATGACCACTGAGTAAGAAAGCTTTCTGGAAACCTTCCACCAAGCACCAGTTTTCAAACAGTTCCTGCAAAAGGGATAATTTCCCTTACGGCCAGAACAAGTCTGGCTTCACAGCATATAAAAGGGCTCTGTAAATGCTTGTGGCTGAGCTCCCTGCTGGGCAAAAACAGTACAGGAACAGAGAAGAGTAAAAAGTGATTACCTCTGACCCTTATGTCTTTGCCAAAAATAATGAAACAAACATTCATTCATGTCAAGATGTGACCAGCTGACAAAATTTTTCTTGACATAACACAGTTCTGAGAGAAATCAATTCCTTTGCCATGAAAATCTTGCCCTGTGTGACTTGGTTTTATTTTCAAAGCAGGACTAACCATGCTTTGGAGGGAAAACTCTGGAAGACCTTAGGGTAAGTCCTAGGACTTTATGAGCTGTATTTGAAAAGTTCTATTTTTAAAAGGGCAAATGTCCATTTAACTCCCTCCAACTAACACAAAGATGGGCCATTTCCAGTGCTGATGTTACTTTCCATGTCTGAAAAATGATACGACCTAAACAATGTTGGGTTTTAATGACAAGACTCCCCTCCCCTATGCATATGTCTTTTCATTGCTCCAAAGGAGACCATCCTAAAACAATACTTCTAAAAATGGTAAGGCAGAGATAGGCAGATAGAGGCCTTCATTAACTCTCAATTATCCGTATGTGGTCTCCTGTCTCCCTGAGTCCTGCCGCAGCCAGGCTTGTCTGGCTTCTCTCTCTCTGCTTGAATAGATGTTCTCATGTTGGGTTACTTTGGGGGACATCCCATGGTTTTCCTAGTTCTAGGGTTCCAAACAAAGAATAGGAAACAAACAAACACAACCAAACAGCAACAAACCAACCCTTTGTCTCTTTCATTCCTAAATCCCAGCCCAGCAGGTCCCATCCACGGCTTTTCCAAACTCTGACTTGTTTTCTCATCAAATCAAAAACTTGAGGCCCACAGGTGTTCCCTGTTTAAATATGTTATGTCTATAAGCACTGGCCATCCCCCAAAGCAACTCTGTTTTTATTTCCAAAGCAAAGGCTTATTAAAAGGTGTGTCTCAGAGGGATCAGGCTTCCCCAGCCTGTCCTGGAAGGTCAGTGTGTCCCTGCACACAGCAGCCCCAATGGCTACCCGCACTTGCATGTAGGACTCTGATGACTGGGCTCCGCTCTCTGTCCTGCCACTACCCGCCAGCTCCAAACAACGTCCTTAGCCGAGTCTCTGCCCACCCTGTCACCAGCCTTGTTATTCTTCCTCTACCTCTCATCTTTCTTTCCCTGCTCATGAGTACCTCCCTTATTTCCCTTCCCTTTCCAGACTAATTTATGTCCTCTGTTGCTATAACTCCAAATGCTGTCAGCTTCTCGTTTTTTTTTTTTTTAAAGAAGCAGGAATGTAGAGCCAAGTGTTGAACTCTTCCTCCTCAGTAACTGAGGGTGGGGTTGAGAGCCTGCACGCATGCCGTTGGGAGCAACAAGGCCTGAGAAACCATCATCTAAGACAGCAGTTCTCCACCTGTGGGTCACAACCACCTTGGGGGTCAAATGACCCTTTCACAGACATCGCCTAAATACATCCTGCATATCACATATTTATATTAAGATTCATAACAGTAGGAAAATTACAGACATGAAGTAGCAATGAAAATAAATTTTATGGTTGGGGGTCACCACAACATGAGGAACTGTATTAAAGGGTCGCAGCATTAGGAAGGTTGAGAACCACTGATCTATGAGAACCCAGGGCTGGATATGGGACTGCAAGGAAGCAAGAAGGCCCTGGAGCCGCCTGGACATTTTTGGCAGGGGTGGCCCCTGATGGCCCCAGGAGCCCAGTGAGGGCTTCGGCAACCAGCCCAGAATCTACCCTGCAGCCTCTTTCCCTGCAGTTACTCCCAGCAGCGCTGTGGGACCCAGTTTCTGCTGAATTGCTTTAAATCACAGGCCTGAGGAAATCCAAGGGATGGCCGGCTGGCTGGGAACAAATGACTGGACGTGGTCAGGATAGAAGTTTTTGGATCTCTATGAATAATACCAAGTATTATCATCATAGTAATAATGCTTAGTAGCAATACTATTACTATACCTAATACTTTCCATTATAAATAATAACAATAGCAGCTTTTGTTTCTTGATCTCTTAGCATGTGCTAGGCACAATCTCACTGCTTTATTAATGTTATGCAGGCAGTCCCTGGGTTACAAACAGGATAGATTCTGTAGGTTTGTTCTTAAGTTGAATTTGCATGTAAGCGGGAATAGGTACATTTACTATTACCTGTCACAGCCTCCGTTATGAGTGTGAGTTGTCTGCAAGTCAGATGTTTATAACTCAGGGACTGCCCGCACCTCATTCAGAGCCTAACAGCAGCCCTGAACAGGAGACGCTATTATTGACCCTACTTGAAGATTAGGACACAAAGGGTCAGGAAAGGTGACTCATTTACCAAAGGTCACAGAGCTAGTAAATGTGACATTCTCAACCATCCTACTCTGTTGCTTCCATTGGGAAAGCTAGTGCTCTAAGTTGGTTTTTTCCCCAACATTTAAAAAATAATCCTAAAACATGATACTCTTGTGCCTTAGTCTAGAAAGCATGCTGATATGTACAAGGCTCTGCTGTAGATCATCATAAATATCAGATCTCATACTATGCCCGGTGCCATTTTGCAGAATCTCCTGTTATCCGTGACTCTGTCCTGGCCCCACCTTCTGACTTCCAGGCTGAGGTAGGTGGGGATGGTGTGGAATGCTGGGCTGAATCTCTGTGGGCCCAGAACATACCCACATACCCAGGAGTAATCTGTTCTCTTTCATGACTATAGCCCTGATGCTTCAGCATATATATAGTTTTGCTTTGTTTTCCTTTATTTTTGCTGTGAGACGCCAGCTGAGGGAGGGGTGAGGCCTACGTGCCTGCGTGCATGTGGTGGGAAGTGACAAGGCCATCTTTCTGGAAAACACAATGTTTATAAAGTTGCTGGGGTTTGAGCCATTTTCTCCCGCTCTACATTACCTTTGAGGCAGCTATGAATGTTCTTAGGCCTGTTTATTGGATTCAAAACATTATTGATCACAGCTGAGTCACTGACCGGAGCCATCACTTTAACCGCCTTGTCATTTTATATCCTGATCTTCTGTTTCACTGGAATTGTTTGTGGACAGGATGTGAATGAGAATTGTGTAGGCATTTCAAAAATGTCTCTGCACACATATTCACCCATCTTTCCAGTCATTCACCTATCCATCCATCTTCTTACCCATCCATATGTCCATCCATCCACCTATCTCCTCACTATCTGTCCATCTATCTATTCATCTACCCATTTCGTCACCTACTGTGTTTCCCCCAAAATAAGACCTACCCCCAAAATAAGCCCTAGCAGGATTTCTATGCATTTGTTAAATATAAGCCCTACCCTGATAATAAGACCTAGTGATGGGTGTGGCTATCTGCATAGCCACGCCATGCATTTTGGTGCAGAGAGGAAGATATCCCCTAAAAATAAGCCCTAGTGTGTCTTCTAGAGAAAAAAATAAATATAAGACAGAATCTTATTTTCGAGTATCCATCCATCCATTATCCATCCACACCTCACCTTACCCTCCCAGTCTATCCATATAGCCATCTCCTCACCCATTCATCCATCTATCCATCTACCCTTCTTCTCACCCTCCATCCATCCATCCACTCATCTACACACTCATCCATTCTTTCATCCATGCATCCATTTACCCATCAACCTCCCTGGTCTAGTCCTCATTACCTTCCCCATTAATATGTATGCAAGTGCATAAATATGACAACATGTAACTGCTTTCCCTCAGTCCAGCATCTCTTTTTTCTTTCCTTTGCTTCTTTCTTCCTTTTTTTTTTTTTTTTTGTTTGAGACAGAGTCTCCCTTAATCACCCTGGTAGAGTGCCATGGCATCATAATAGCTCACAGCAACCTCAAACTCTTGGGCTCAACTGAACCTCTTGCCTCAGCCTCCCAAGTAGCTGGGACTACAGGCATCTACCACAATGTCTGGCTAGTTTTTCTATTTTTAATAGAGAGTGGAGTCTTGCTCTTGCTTGGGCTGGTCTTGAACTCCTGAGCTTAAGTGACCCACCTGGCTCAGCCTCCCAGAGTGCTAGGATTACAGGTGTGAGCTGTTGCATCCCACCCAGCATCTCTTCTTTCAAAGCCCTCAAACACCCCAGGTCAAATTAATCATCCTTAAACTTGTCTCTGATCACCCTGCTCCCTAGTCAGGAACCATCAGTGGATCTCTAATATCTAGAGAATAAAGCCCGAATTCTCAGTGCGTTTGGCCCCAAGGCAAAGGCCTCCTGTCTCCAACCCACCTTTCCTTATTTTCACCCTTAACTTCAACTCTCCAGTGTCTAAAATATGAAGAAAAGTAGAGAGAACAATAACTAATAGACACCCACGCACATGCCACTCAAATTAGCTAGCTACTAAGATTTTGCCATTTTCGCCTCAAAGCTATTTTTAGGAAGCAAAACGTTGCAGATACAGTTGCAATGTTCTGGGTCTCCTTCCTGCCTGCCTCTTGCCTCAGTTACTGTTCTGAGGCTGGCGTATATCCTCACGCAGCCCACACCTGTACAGCTTTATTTCAGCCAGTTGTCTAACAACATGAACAATGGAAACTATGTGCCTGTTCTAAATTTTATAAGAAATCAGACAGTATCTTGCTTATTTCACCCAACGTTATGTTTTCAAGGTTTCTTCACATCGATACTACAGACCTCGTCCCTTCCTCCTATCCATCACATAACATTCCACTGAGTGACTCTCCATAGCTTATTTAACCATTTCCTTAATGACAGACACTTAGGTTATTTATCTGCTTCTTTATTACAAACACCTCTGCAGCAAATTTCCTCATACAAAGTTGCATAGGTACGCGGATACACTGTTCAATAGACTATCTTCAGGGTACACTTAGGAGTAGAATTGCTGGGTCACGGAGTCTGCACCTGCTCCTTCTCTGTTAGCAGATCCTACCTAATTGTTTTCTGAAAGGACTGGACCAACTCACACGTTTGCTAAGAATACATGCGAGTCTCCGATGCGCCTCGTTCTTGCCAGCACTTAAGGATTGCTTCATCAATCAACTGAGAGTCAAACTCACTTTATTTTACCTTCTCCTGATTGCCAGTAAGTATGAACATCTGTCCTTGTATTTTTGATCATTTACAATTCACTTCTTGTGACTCCCCATTTATATCTCTTAGCCATGTTTCTGTTGGGTTGCTTGCCCCTTTTCTTATTAACTTACATTAACTGATTTTATATTCTAGGGATCAGCCTTTGGCTCGTTCTATGCGTGTCAAATATTTTCTCCTGTCTTTTCTCTATTTCCACTTATTTATTCACGTTTGATGTATGGAAGACTTTAAAATTTTTACATAACAGAATTCATCAATTTTTTTCTGGTTCGTACTTTTTAATGTTTTCTATCAGCATCCTGTTCCTACCCCCAAGGTTCTAAATATTATGTCATCTCTTGCCTTTTCTTCCAAAAGTTTTAACGTGTTTTTACCTTTGTTACATATCTACTTGGAACATACTTTTGTAAACTAAAGTAGAGGCCTTATTTTTATTTATTTAATATTTTGTAGAGGCACAGTCTCACTTTATTGCCCTCGGTAGAGTGCTGTGGCATCATAGCTCACAGTAACCTCCAACTCCTTGGGCTTAAGCAATTCTCTTGCCTCAGCCTCCCAAGTAGCTGGGACTACAGGCACCCACCACAATGCCAGGCAGTTTGGCCGGGGCTGGGTTTGAACCCACCACCCTTGGTATATGGGGCTAGCACCTTACCCACTGAGCCACAGGCACCACCCTATTTTTTATATATATAATTAAAAAGTATATCCAGTAGGTCAACTACAGGAGGTGAGCAGTGCAGGGAGATGTAGCAGTGTAGCTAAGGAGCTTCTACTGTATATGTGTGTGTGGTGTCATGTTAAAATTGGTTCCTATGAATAATAAGAAAAGGACAAACCACCAGTTGAGTCAGCCCCATTTAGTACGTAGTCCTCCTTTTCCCTCTGATGGATAGATATACACCAGTGGGCTCTCTATGTCCTGTCAATCAGTTTGTCCAGTCCTGCTCTAGTACCTCTGACGGTCACTTTATAGGAAGTCTTGATTATCTGATAAGGCCTAGAGTCTAACAAATACCAAAATACAAGTACATAGAAATATCCTTGTCGACTTCATTTTCTTATTAAGGTGTAATAAATTTAGAGATTAAAAACAAGCAGAAAGCTTTAAAAAAAATCTTTGAAACTATTAAAAAAAACACCAAACCTAATTCTGAATAATTCATAAGCAAGGAAGAAATCGTAATGGAAATTATGAAATATTTATATCTGGATGACAATGACAGCATCACTTATCAAAACTTCTGGGATGCAGCTAATTTGTAGCCTCCATGGCATCAATTTTCAATCTTTCTTGTTTTCTAATGTATGCATTTAAACGACACTTCCAATTGGATATGGCTGGCACTCAGAAGCATTATTCATTTGTGTATATTAACCTTATAAGCAGCCACCTTGCTGACTCTCTTCAGCAGTAAATATGATTCGCTGTTGGTTTTGATAAATACCCTTTGTCAGGCTAAGGGAGTTCTTATTTATTCCTAATTTGCTAAGAGTTTTTGTCTCCAATGGCAAAACGTTGGAAGCATGCCTTTTAAAAGTCAAGGACACCACTTCCTTCCATACTGTGTGATCCTAGCCAATACAATAAGGAAAGAAAAAGAAATCAGAGCTTATAAAACAGACAAGACCACCACCATTTAGAATTACTCCATGAGTGGTTCCTATGCATATTTTCTTATTTCTGACTCTCTATTTAACCTGTGTAACCTGAATAAAATCTTCCTTCATCCCACTCTTATCTTAATTCTCTCTATGTGCCTCTTCCAAGTCCCAATAATCATCCTAACAATAGCTAAATATTTATTGCTTATTAGGTCCCATGTAGGCATTTTAGATCACTTTTTAAACTTTATAAAATCTTTTTTTTTTTTTTTTGAGATGGAGCCTCAAGCTATCCCCCTGGGTAGAGTGCCATGGCATCACAGCTCACACCAACCTCCAACTCCTGGGCTCAAGGAGTCTCCTGCCTCAGCCTCCCAAGTAGCTGGGACTACAGGTGCCCGCCACAATGCCTGGCCATTTTTTGGTTGCAGCCATCCTTGTTGTTTGGTGGGCCCAGGCTGGGGATTCGAACCCACCACCTTAGGTGTATGTGGCTGGCACCTTAGCAGCTTGAGCCACAGGTGCTGAGCCTAAACTTTACAAAATCTTAGGAAGGAGGTTATTACACGATCAAATTCAGAGATTAAGGAATTAAGCTAAACTCAGACAGCTGGAAAGTGGCAAAGCAGAGATGGTGAGAACCTGTCCCTAACCCTAACTACTGAACTAAATTGCTTACCTGTCCCTGATACAAGACCCAGACTTCTCTGCCCATCATCCTCTGCTTTAGTCTGGATTCTGTCTCTCCTATTTCCTGAATCTCTGCCTATCTGTTGTGGGCACTATGATCCCCTCAGGACTGGAGAACTTATCCCCTCAGCTGCAGAGAGCACTGCTGACGGACATCCCACATGGCAGCTCTCTTTGGAACTGCCTTGGCTGAAGAGGCATCTGCCCAAGCCCATACCCAGGACCAGTCAGCAAGAAGGTATTAAGGCCCAGCCTCCTCACCACAACTCAGAGCCACTCTGAAGGGCCATCTCCACTCTCCCAGGGGTCAGTTGAGGGCTTCCCTGAACCCAGCTCCTCCTTTCCTCCACTTTCTTCTACTGATGGGAATCACAAGCATCCTCCCTGATGTGCCCCTGCCCCTGAAAGGCTGTCTCAAAGCCTGCTTCCTGGGGAGCCCCAGCTGGGATAGAGCCCAGTCATTTAAGGCTCACTTCAAATGCTGCCTCCCTATGACTAGAGGTTCTCCTCCTTCTGAACAAACTTCTTTGGTAGCGACTATCTCTGTCTGCTGTAAATGAATGAGCTGCTGCTTCACACCTGCCTTGCCATCCATACCACACTGTGGGCTCCTTGAAGGAGAGAATGGCACTGTGCCTGGTTCATTTCTCTATCTTCTTTAGCACCTGCCTTTACTGCTGAGCATGGGTGCTGGGATGGGACATGTCTGGATTTGAACCCCAGGGTTTGAAGAATTAAATGGGTATAGAAAGCTTAGCCTAGAGCGCCACACACAGTAAACACTCCCTCCTGTTTTGTTATCTGTAGTCATTGTTTACCGACTGTCGTGATAGCACTAATCTATGTTTATTGAAAGAGTTGGGAATGCCGCTGATGACCAGCTTAGGAGGCTCTACTGGCACAGTGAATGTTCCCAACCTCATCTCCCTGGGAGACAGTGGAGATTGGCTCAAGGCGCCTCATCCCCTGGCAGAGTGCCCACTTTGCTCTCTCTCTATCTCTCCCCATGCAGGCCTCGTAGCTGGACCCTCCAGAGTGCAAATCCTCACTCTCTCCTGCAACCAAAAAATAAAAATTAAACTTGGCTTTGAATCCAAGGCCACTAGTGCTTTTGATCTCAGTTTCAAAGCAAGGCAATTATCGGACACAAAAAGCTCTGATTTATTTATGAAATGCTATGGACATCTTTGAGGCGGGAACGAAAAAACTCACTCAAGACCAAGTCCTTGTTGCCACACAGAGAATGGCTGCTTTCAAACATAAGCCCCCCACATGCCCTCTCTCCTCTGCTAAGAGTCTCTCCTCATTAGCACTTCCTCCCAAACATCGCAGCTTCCAACAATCAAATTCACATCACGGCCAGGGCAAGTAATTAAATTCTGCAGGCATCAGAGCATAGAATAATGGATGGCTATTGTTAAGGAGGCTGAAGAAAACAGAATGAGGCTGGAAATAGAATGGGCTTCAATGCCCAGTCTTAGAAATGGTTAGGGATGGAAGGGGAGAGCAACTGGGATGCAGACCGAACCCCCCCAGCAGGTGCACCAAACCGGGTCGTGGATTCAGAGCTGGAGTCAAAAACCTGATTTTGAGGCCAACCCTGCACTTACCAGAAGTTGGCCTCAGTTTCCTCATCTTCAAAACAAAAAAGATAGACAAGGAACCTTTCTCCACATATGTCCCCAAATGGCAGCATTCACCTGGGAATCTGTTAGAAATGCAGAAACTGAAACTGTGAGACTGGGGCCCAGCAGGTTGCATGTCATAAGCCCATCAGGTGATTCCAAAGCATGCTAGGATTTAAGAGCCACCATGTTTAAAGATGAGACCACAAATTCAAAAGCATAAAGGGCCAAGAGAGTAAAACAAAGGAGCCCCGTAGGTGTAACTCACTCCCAAAAGCAGGGAGAGGGGGTCAGGGAAGGGAAGGTGCCACTGGTGGGGCCGGCAGCTGCTCAGCCAACCTGATTACGGCCATGTATCAATCAGCTCATGTGGATCTAGAATTTTCAGAGCTTCTGATTTTGCAAAAGAAACACAAAATCCTGGTTTTATGTGAAATCTTCAAATGTTTAATTGTTGATTTGATTTTTCTTAACACAGTGAAAGCCACAAGATTACACTGCAGAGCTAACTTCAGTTGTGGACTGCCATTTTACAGCCTCTGTTCTGAGTTGCCTTTGACCTCCATCATGATACCCCCCCCAGTGCTCTTGCCTTTCTCTAGACCCTGAACTCCCAACCTCCTCTCCCCACTCAGCAGACTTCTACTTATCCTTCAGCACTCAACTCCAGGATCACCTCCGCCGTGAATTCTCAACTCTCTGCCCCATCTCTCCATTAAGAAACACGAGGCCAAAGAATTGACACGTGAAAGTTGGTAACAGAGGAGGAAGGCAGGAGGCAATTACAAAACAGGCTTTTCCCACAGGGGAGAAACCAAGACCTCTAGGAAGTTAGGCTCTACTGCTTGAAAAATCACTTAAATAAGGACACTGATCCCATTTGACAAGAATTGAATAAAATAAAGTTTTAAAGAGCAAATACAAAGACACACAAATGCTGAGTTTGTACAGTAGATTAAAAAAAAAACAACTAATAACAAAAATATCTGGGGCTTTTGGCTGACAGAGTTCAGGATGTCAATCATGTGATAAGACCACCATCAAAAAAGCAAACGTCGCACAAGACCACATGGTTGGAAATAAAGAGTCTGGTCTAGATAGCCCTGCTCTACTTGGAGATGGTCAGACCTTCCTGGAGTATTCTGAGGGGCTCCGACCATTAACTTCTGCCAGCCAGAGGAGATCTGGAGCGTGACCCAGGAAGAGGGACCAAGGTGAGGTGAGAACACAAAGCCAGGTCACAGGGAAGCAGTCCAAAGGCCCTGAAACGTTTGCCCACAGCAGGGAAGCATTTGGGTGCATGGTCATAACTGATGGGTTTCTGTGTGGCTCTGATCTATGCAGCCCTCATGAGGTCATCAGGACCCGTGAGAACAAACACTGTTGAGATTTACTTCAGCTCTGCAGAGAATTTTCTATTGATCACAGTTGTCCTGAGAGGTAACCAAGTACACTTGAGGGCCATCGAGCTACTGTACAGAATGACCAAAAAACTGGAATAGAGAGCCAACTGGACATGGATGGTTTTATTTCTCTTATCTTGTGAGGGCACCCTAATTTTTCTCGGGAACCACCCCTCACTCATTCAGTCGTATGGCAGGTGAAGCTGTGCTGGCTTCAGGGGTGGGTATGTTTCCCAGCCTGGTCACCAAGCACTGCAGGTCCCTGGCCACAGGCACAGCCTCAGTCATGCTCACCTGACCCAGGCTGGGCCCAGCAGAGCCTAGAAGACCCAATTCTGGGAAAAGGGACTTGAGGGAGGTAGTGAGTGAGCCTGGAGCTGCTGGGGGCCATCTGGTCATCACACAAGGAGAGACTAACTATGATAAAGAGGAAAACAGAGAAAACTTAAGTGGAGTTTCAGGCAGACTGAGTTCTGATAACAGCCTTTATGCCCCTGACGCCCACCCCATGCATGAAGGGTATGATCCCTTTGCTCCTTACCGCAGAGTGAGCTGGATTTCTGTTGTTGGCAACTGTAAGTGTCCCGATCACTACAGATGGCCTCTCAGGCCTCGGTCAGTTCCATGTTCCTATGTCTGACCCACCTCCCACTTAAAGCAGAGACCATGTGCCTGTGCTTCATGACTCTGAAGTCCTGCCTCTAAGTACAGATTCCACAGCAAAAGGGGAAAATGGAGTCAAACAGCAGCCCGCATCAGTGAGAAGTTGGCAGATGGGGCAGCTGCCCAGGCCCACGCCTGAAGACAGGCACAATGTGGGCACCTGGCCTGGAGGCCACTCCCGCTTGCTGCAGCCTTGCTGTCAGGGCGACTGGCAGGGTAAGCAGGGAACACCCACTGATGCTGGGATCACAGCTCAGGCATGGGGAGGCGGCTCTGTTCCTAGAATCACTGGTGAGCTGCCATTTAATGAACAACTACTGAATACCAGGCCTGAGCTAGACACTTAACCTACCTCTACCCGCAGCCCTCTGAAGTAGGCGTTGTTACCATCTCCATTTCCCAGTTGAGAAAACTGTGGCTCAGAGAGACTTGCTCAGGATGGTCCCTGAGGGGCAGTTCTGAGACAAACTCCAAAAGCCCAGGCACTTCCTGCCTCCTGCTCGTGATGACAAGGGGCCCAAAACCACCAAGTCTAGGTTTCCCTTTTAGAGTCACAAAGCTTTACCCCCTCATCTGTAAAATGGGGTGAGTTAGGATCCCACTCACTCATTCCTCAGTGTGACCAGGGACCAGCCTCTGCAGGAACTAGTGTTATGTAAAGCACAGACTCCATTCTGAGATTAGATATAGCCAATGCGACACAAAGGGGCCGTGCTGTGCTAACTCAGCCAGCCCGGCTCTGCCCCTGTCTCTCTCCCAGCCCCTGTGGGCTGCGTTGTTTCCTTTGTTCCACAGGCGCAGGCCTGGTAACAAGGCAGTCAGGAGCTCAGCTGTAGACATTTTTTTCATTATTTTCCACCCTGTTAACCTCCATCACAAGTCAGGCTGCTGTCAGCCTAAATGAGAACTGAAAAGATTTATCTCGCTTGTCCCAGGGCTCAACTCAGGAAAAAGACCCTTCATTTCCTAAAGGCCCTGATGACCCTTTCTCTGTGAGTCACTCCCACCCAGGAAAAAAGATGTGACAGCAGCAGCAGGCGGGGGCTGGGAATGGGACCAGCAGCCCAAACTTGCACATGTCTGAATCGCTGCAGTTTGGCTTTGCAAAGCACTGCGTACTTTTTTTTTCTTGCACTGTATTTACCTTCCTAATTATGTTTGCTTACGCAAATATTAAACTTAGACCACATTTCATAAACACGGCCCCAAGGGAAAACCAGAGGCATATTGTATAGCAGGAGGAAATTAGCCCGAGATTACAATTTTGCTATCAAAGTAATCCTCAAAGTGGACAATTCAAACACAGACCATGGAGAGATGATTATATCTTAAATCAACTTGTCCCTTTCCCTGTGCTTCTAGCCATCCCAGGTCACCAAACCCCTAAAATTGCTAAAAAGAGATGAGCTGGATTCTTTTAGTAACAATAGTCCCCCCCATACACACACACACACACACACACACACACACATTTGCATAATAATGGCCAGCTTTCACTGAGTGCTTGCTAACTTCCAGGATGCAAGTGGGGATGACAACCCTCTTAATCCTATCCTCATCTCACAAACAAGGAAAGGAGGTACAGAGAGTTGAACTAACAAACCCCAAGACACACAGCCAATTAATGATAGAACCAGGACTAGGAACCAGAGTCCAGAATTTAAGACCCCAAACCACTTTGCAGTAACACCTCCTCCTTCATGGGCCCTATGTATTTAACTCTCACACCGCCCTTGGGAAGTAGCTGACCTTAATCCCAGTGGATAGACAAAGAGGACGAGGTTCTCAAAGGCTAAATGACTGGCCCATTTCACAGACAGCAAACTGATAGAAATTTTAGACAGCAAACTGATAGAAATTTTCGTAGCTGCCTAGCAATGTCCCAGGAACTCAGAAACCTTGGGGGATGTTAGAAGTAATGCTGCTTCCACGCTTGGGGTCTTGGCATTTATATGAGTAAATCTTTCTGAAAACAACGGAGTACTCGGTCAAAAGCCTTAGAAATGAGGAAACTTTTGATGATAAAATTCCCATTGCAGGAACCGATCCTAAGAAACTTAACAGTGGGTGTGACAAAGACACTCACAGAAGGATTCTTTATAAAAGTAAAATAACATAAATAACCCAAAACTGTTCAACAATAAGAGAGATCAGTTAAATAAATTAGAGTGCATCTATATAATGACATACTAGGCAATAATTCAAAAGGTTATAGAAATCTATCTGTTGACATGCAAAACTTTTGTAATAGTGCTATACAATTTTCAGTTGACTTAATCAGTAGAATCATAAATGCAGCACGATCTCATTTGGAAAAATGTATATGTACACTAGAAAAAATGTATAAATACACATAAGCACTCACAGAAACTGTATTTGTGTGTGTACATATAAAGAAGAAATTCCTAGGACATCAGACTGATTATCTCTGAGTGATAATATTTAAGGTGATTTAATTTTTGTGTTTATGCTCATCTCCATTTTTCCAATTCCCTGCAGTGAATGTATACTACTTACCTAACCTTGAAAAGGTTTTTATTTCTGTGGGTGGCTGCTGAAGTAGCTGAGACCACACAGTCTTTTTTTTTTTTGAGACAGAGCCTCAAGCTGTCCCCTTGGGTAGAGTGCCATGGCATCACGCTCACAGCAACCTCCAACTCCTAGGCTCAAGCGAGTCTCCTGCCTCGGCCTCCCAAGTAGCTGGGACTACAGGCGCCCGCCACAACGCCTGGCCATTTTTTTTTTTTTTGGTTGCAGCCGTCATTGTTGTTTGGTGGGTCCGGGCTGGGGATTCGAACCCACCACCTTAGGTGTACGTGGCTGGTGCCTTAGCCCATTGAGCTATAGGCACCGAGCCCTACAATTTCTTCCAATTTTGACATAGTTCATGCGTGCCCATTGAGAACTTTATTCCCCTGCTGTGTATTTGATTAGCTCTTCCTGTGAGATGGATCCCCCACTGTCTCTTGAGGTTCTCTTAGGACTCTCAGAGCTCAGTCTGCTGTACCTTTTCATCTTCACCCCCACCCCATACCCCTTAGGTGCCTACCCCAGAGAGTGCTGCACCCTGAATAAGACTCCAATGGATGCTGCTTACATAAATACATTCTCACATTGTGGTAAGCTAGAAAAGGCAAATTATAGCAACTTTATTTTGTTTTTTAAGATTCCCTACAACTTGCTCACTTGGCTGATCTAATGAACATTTGTACCAAATAATAGGCAAAAATATCAATAGAAGCAAAGTGCCTCCTATTTCCTTCCTGTGATTCATCCCCATGGGACCAATTTAAGAAAAAATAAGGCGGAACCTTGTGTTCAACACCAAAGACTGAAGAGGCTGGTGGGGAAAGGACTCTTTCACCATGTGCCAGAACCTTCTTCCTCTCTCCCCATCCTTCCCAGGACACACAGAAAGAGCTATCCACAGCCAGTCCCATAGATTCACTGAGCTGGGAAGTACACTGCCAAGAAAGAACCCAAATGACCTGCTGTGGGTGGACCTGGCTTCTAATATCTCTCTCCAAGGTCAGAGAAATGCCTGTTCTTCCAAGCGGCCTGTTGCTCATCCCTGCAGAAAACAGTTTTAATCTGTTGATAATTTTTTGTCCCACATGTTGGTGGAGAAAATGAGCACCACTCCCTAAATTTACCACTCACTAAGTTAAAATATCATTTTTTAATTTTTAAGATGTTTGAGTTATGGGTGGCACCTGTGGCTCAGTGAGTAGGGCACTGGCCCCATATACCGAGGGTGGTGGGTTCAAACCCAGCCCCGGTCAAACTGCAACAAAAAATAGCCAGGCACTATGGCAGGCGCCTGTAGTCCCAGCTACTTGGGAGGCTGAGGCAAGAGAATCACCTAAGCCCAGAAGTTGGAGGGTGCTGTGAGCTGTGATGCCACGGCACTCTACCCAGGGTGACAGCTTGAGGCTCTGTCTCAAAAAAAAAAAAAAATAGAGGTTGCAGTGTGATGATTCTGTTTTCCAGTAACACTGCATGTGTATATGCACACAAGAATTCTGGGAAGAAGTAGCGTATTGAGAATAGGGTCTTATTGTTCATACTATATTATTGTTAATTATCGTTCTATGGTTGTGCTAGATATCAACATTAGGGAAGCCAGGGGGAGAGTAGCCAGAACTCTCTGAACTACTTTTGGAATTTTTCTATGAGCCCCAAGTGATTTCAAAAAGAAAAGTTTTTTAAAAAACAATCATTTGTAGGATAATTAACAGCAGCATACATCTGTTTTTCTTGGTGTTTTATATATACTAATCCACTAATAACTAATGTGAGCTCTAGGGTTCATATATAGCCTTGGCACTGTTGACATTTGGGGCTGGATCATTCTGTGTGGTTGGGGTCATCCTGTGCTTTGTAGGATTTTGAGCAGTGTCCCAGTAGATGCCTGTATCAGTCCCTCACCACACACACATACAGCTGAGAAAACCAAAAATGTCTCTAAACATTGTCAACTGTCCCCTGGGGGACAAAAATACCCTCTCCTACCCAGTTAAGAACCACAGCTCTAAAGCTGTGGTACCCAACGAGTATTGGTCCATGGCCTGTTAGGAACTGGGCTTCACAGCAGGGGGTCAGCATGGGAGTGAGCAGCTTGATCTGTATCTATGGCTGCTCCCCATCAGTCACATCACTGTCTGCGCTTGCCTCCTGGCAGATCTCCCTCCACCCCCACCCCATCCATGGAAAAACTGTCTTCCATGAAACTGGTCCCTGGTGCCAAAAAAGCTGGGGACCGCTGCTCTAAAAGAAAGGGCAGCTGCTTGTATTATCCCCCCATTTACAAAAGGGGGAAACTGAGGCACAGAGTAATTCATCCACTATCAAACAGTGAGCAGGAGAGTTGGGTTTGAAGCTCCACAGTTAAACAGTCAGCCACATGCCAGTAACTTTGTAGTACATCAGACTCTTTCACTGAAGCCTGGGAGGAAGGGAGTGTCTATCTTAAGCTGTGGGATCCTACCAGGGACTGGCAGAAGCTCCAGAAAATATTTACTTTTTCCTGTATGTCCTTCTCTGTAATTTCTACTTTTCTTTCTAGCATGTATTAAATCCTTGTTTTCCTTTAAGGAGTTTGGGGTGTCCTGTTAGCCATTTTTGTAATAAATAAACCCTCATTCCTTCTATAAGCACAAACACCTCTCAAGAGTCAACTTGAATGAACAAAATACCTGGGATCTGAAGCTTCTTCTTCTTGCTCATTTTAACTGTTTCTTTAGGAATCTGAAAACAAGCAAAATCTCCCATCATTTTAAGAAGTGCCTGTCAGTACCCAGTGGCCTTGGCTGAGGGTAGAGGTTACCCTCCACCTCCACCTTGGCCCATCTGGCTGCCCCAAGAGGTCAGATGGGCCCCAACAGGACACAGGATCAGAGCCACCTTGAGCCATGACCAGGTAGGAATTCAAACCTCCTCCACCCCGCAGAGAGGGGATTATCCGTCTTTTGCCCAGGGTCTGAGAGCCACATGGGCTCTGGTCCCTGGATTAAAGCCCCTCCCCTCTAGGTTGGGGTATCTGGGCCCCTTCCAGGGACACTTTTTTTTTTCTGAGATAGAATCTCTGTCACCCAGGCTAGAGTGCTGTGGTGTCATAGTTCACAGCAACCTCAAACTCTTGGGCTCTAGCAATCCTCTTGCCACAGCTTCCCAAGTAGCTCAGACTACAGGCATGGAGAACAATGCCCAGCTAGTTTTTTCCATTTTTCTTAGTAAAGGGGTCTCGCTCTTGCTCAGGCTGGTCTTGAACTCCTGAGCTCAGGCGATCCACCTTCCTCAGCCTCCCAGAGTGCTAGGATTACAGGCGTGAGACACCACGCCAGGCCCTACTTAAAGCCTTTCCAGCGGCCATGTGGGGCCCTTCGAGGTTTGGGGTCTTTAGAGAGGTCATCTGGGGCCCTTCCAGGGACAGCCAGGGCCTTCGGGGGTAGGAATTACCACAGGCCAATTTCTTCCAGCGTTGGGGGCCAGACAAGCCAAAACTGCCCTGCGCCACATAAGTTCTTAAAATCTCTCTGTCCTTATCAGGACCAAAGTCTGTCTGGGCTTGTTAGGAAATAAGTCGCTTACATTTGCCTTACACTCTTTTGAAAAAATAAAAGACTAAGTTGGTCTTCGCGGAAGCTTGGGCCGAGAGTCCGGAGTTGAAGGAGGCCAGAAGCCTAGGTGCTGCGGCCTCAGCTTCTGGGGTGACCAGCTGCCCACTAACACAACCCTGGCAATCGAAAGGTCTGGACTTCTTAGGCTGGGAGCCTAGGTGAGCCCGGAGCCCGAGGGTGACGGCGAGACGCTGCCAACTACAGAGCGAACACCACCCCTCACAGCTGCGCGCGATGCACCTCTTTCCCGCGCCTCGCGAAACCACGCCCCGCGCACGCGCAATACCAGGACCGTGCCTCACACCGGCGCACGCCCCGCCCCTTTCCTCTGCCTCAACCAGCCACACCCCCGCCAGACGTGAGCGTTTCTGCGCAGTGTCTGCCGGGAGTTGTAGTTTCGGTGCGGCAGGCCCGGCAAGTCCAGTGGCCTCGCTCAGGTAGAGAGGCGACCGGAGGCCGAGGCGGAAGTGAGGCGGCTAACCTGGGAGGGGAGGACACAGGGTTGGCAGTCGCGGGGCGCTGAAGAGGGGCGCAGGGCTCGGGAAGGGCGCGTGCGTCGCGACAGGCCCCGGAGGAGGAGGCAGGGAAAGGCCGGGCGCCGGGGTCGGCGGTCGGGGTATCCAGACTGGAAGATGCACAGGAGGAAGGGACCTCCGGGACCCCCAGGCCGAGGCGCTGCCGCCGCCCGCCAGGTGAGTCTGCGTCCCACGGCCCCACTGGGGGGATACCTCCCAATCCCCGCCATATGCTCGGGGCAGGCCCCACAACCGGGGAAGCCCGATCTCCGCCCCTCTAAGTGAGACCCTGTCCCCGCCTCCCGAATGAGACTCCGCCCACCAATGTTTGGGCCTGCTGGCCTAGACACCCCCAGCACTTGGCGCACACGGCCCCGGGTTGGGGCCACCTGTTGAAGCAGCAGTTCCAGTGGGGAAGAGAAGGGAGGGGCCGCCCTCGGACCAGGTTTGTCAGACGCTTGCATTAGATGGACAATGTCAGACTCCTTTTATTCCCATTGTACATATGAGGACACTGAGGCTCAGAGAGGTGAAGACGTCTGCCCAAGGTCATAAGGACTAACAGCTTCTCTAGAGCTAAATGCAAATCCAGAACTGCAGCTGTGAACTCAGGAGTCGGTGCCTGGGCCCCTTCTCACTCTCCCAACTCCTCTGCCCCCTGAGGCAGGAGGAAAGAGACATTTGATTTTTTTTAGCTCTGGCAGAAGTAGCTCAGGGCATAGCTTAGTGTTAGGTACTCCAGCTTGGCTGACCTGAAGTTCTCTCCTGGCCTCTGGACTTTGGACACTTGATTTCACAGCTCTGAGCCTCATTTTCTCATCTGTAAAATGGAGACCTCTTAGGGACCCCACCTCACAGGACAGTCATGAAGATTCATTGAAATAGTTTATGGAAGGCACTAGAACATAGCACTCATTAAATGTCATCATTATCATGAATAAGTGGGGCCATATATAATTGCCGATCTTTGACCATTTTTGACCAAAGGGCAACTTCATATAGTTCGACATAGTATTCGTATGTCATATTGGTCATTGACCAAGATAGACAGGTCTGCAAGGCAAAGACCCCACTTTCAACTTCTACATTTTTGTCAGGGTTTGTAATTGTTCTTGATGTCCCAGCCTTCCTGTATGGCCCCTTCTGCTGGAAGGAAAAGCCCAGGTGTGCAGAGTGGCTGTTTTGGGCAGGGCGTAGGTCCTGTTTCTCCTGGTAAACTTGGCTAGCCACACATCACAGGTGTGGACTCAGAGCAGTGAGTTGGGTCTCTCTGCCCACCTTTTGCCCCGTGTTGATGTGCCAGAGAGCGTGGCCCATCTTGGGACACCTGTTCTGAGCTTGCTAGCCTCCTGGCACTCCACCAGAACATGGCTTTCCCCTGGAGACTTTGGTTCCTCCCCAAGGGGCTGCTGAGTCCACGATGGCTGCCTCTGGCCAAGTGGTAAATCCCCAGGTCTGACTGGACCTTCACTCTCCCCCAAGCTGGGCCTCCTGGTTGACCTCTCACCAGACGGCCTGATGATCCCTGAGGATGGAGTTAACAATGAGGAACTGGAGGCTGAATTCTTGGCCTTGGTGGGGGACCAGCCCCCAGCCCTGGAGAAGCTCAAAGGCAAAGGTAAGATAGTTAACACACCTCTGGACATTTTCTGATCTCCCACTGTGGGCTAGACTCAGACTGGGCACTGGGTAGATGAGGAAAATCAGAAAGATAAGATCCCTGCCTTCCTGGAGCCCGGCAACTGGTTGAGGGGGTAAGCAGTCAACTCTGGACTTAGACTGGGGGGTTCAAACTCCAGCTCTCCCACTTACTGGGTGTGTTGGTTTCAGTTTCCCCATCTGTAAAGTGGGAGCAATAATCATGCTTATATCATAGGAGTTAGTCTTCTGGGGTGCATAAGTAGTTCACACAGGAACCACCTGACATAATAAGCCTGTGTCCTCATAAGTCAAACCTGCTGTCCCATAATCAGGTCTGGGATGGGGGGAAACAGAGCCATTGGAGAGACCTGTGAGTCATTGTGGGATTGCTTAAAGAAACACCCACAATGCAGAGAGTCAGGTGAAGAGGTAGGGAGCACTTCCAGGAGGGGTCATAGCAGGTAAAACCCCCTGGAGCAGATGGCAGGGAGCAGAGATGGAGGGATCAGGTGGAGCTGAAGCCCAGAGGGCAAATGGAACCTTTAAACATTTGAGTTGGGTGGCGCCTGTGGCTCAGAGGAGTGGGGCACTGGCCACATATGCCAGCGGTGGCAGGTTCAAACCCAGCCCCGACCAAAAACTGCAATTAAAAAAAAAAAACATTTGAGTTAATATAGTCAATCCTGATTATTTGTGGATTTCATATTTATGAATTCACTACTCACTGAAATTTGTTTTTAAGCTCCAAACCAATAATAGCACACCACTTTTGTGGTCATTCACAACAGATGCGTGAAGAGGGGTGAAAAATTTGAGTGGCCTGATGTATAAGGTGTTACAAAACTATGCTCTGCCTTCTTTCAGCTCTTACAGTATAAGCAAAGATCCCTTTTGAGGTCTATTTAGTGCCATATTTTTCTCATTTTTATGCTTTTTCTTAGTAATTTCACTGTCAATAATGGCTCTAGGCATAATGTGGAAATGCTGTCTAGTATTTTTAAGGGCTAGAAGACTGTAATGTGCTTTATAGAGAAAATATGTGTGTTAGAAAAGCTTTCTGCCGGCTTGAGCTCTCATCCTGTTGGGTATGAATTCAAAGTTAATTAACAATGCATATATTCAAGAAGGTGTCTTTAAGCTGAAATTTACATAAAGCAAGATTGTGTACTGATCAGTTGATGAAAACATTGTAACCAGAGGCTCACGTGAACCAAAACCTGAGTTTTCCCTAGGAGCAATGGTCCCATGTATTTACTAATTCAGTTTTCAAAGCAGCATTATTGAACTTAACTACCATTAATAACAAGATACTGACAATATGCTATTAAAAAGAACTTCATTTCCCTTTCATCCCTACCACCTACCTGTGAGGGAGGAATTGGTTATCTACATCTAACAGTTGGAGAAACTAAGGCCCAGAGAGGTAAAGTGACTTGCCAAGTGACTTGTCAAGGTCCCACAGTGAGAATGTGACAGAGTTGGGATTCAAACTCAGGTAGCTAGCCCTAGAACTGATGCTGCATGAGGAAGAGAAGTGAGACATAGAAGGGAAGAGGTCAGCAGAGGGTGGAACCCTGCAGGGAGGACCTGAGGGTGTCCAAGCTAGGGACAGGGGTGGGATATTTAGAGGATCTTGGTCCTTGCTGCCAGGCCCCCTGCCCATGGAAGCCATCGAGAAGATGGCCAGACTGTGCATGAGAGACCCAGATGAGGAAGAGGAAGAGGGGACAGATGAGGATGATGTGGAGGCTGATGACGACCTGTTGGTAAGTACCCACAGCAGGATGGGAGTGGGGGTTGGGGCTCTTTGCCCACTATCCCTGTTCAGTGGATCCTCACATCCTATCCCTGATTGTGTGACCCTGCAGGCAGAGTTGAATGAGGTACTGGGAGAAGAGCAGAAGGCTTTGGAGCCCCAACCTCCAATGGCCCAGGTACAACTCTGACAACCCAGCTCCCTTGAATCAGAACCCCATGGACAGCCTAGGGTTCAAGGCCCACCCTTGTCCTTCTCTGGGATATAGTATGGTGCCTCTGACCCTGGTTTCCTCTTCTGGGAAATGGGGACCTGGATTTCTGCCCCACTGAGGTAGGGGAGGCTGGCCCAGGGGTGACACATGGCTGATTGCTAATGTGCAAGGGGCAGGTGTCAGTGGAGTTAGCATCCAGACCAAGCCCCTGGCCCTTACCACAGCCAAAGCCCTCAGCCTCCTGCCCAGGAGTCGAGGCCACTTTGCAGGAGAGGCTGGCCCTCTACCAGAGAGCAATTGAAGGTGCCAGGCAAGCTGGAGACAGTGCCAAGATGCGGCGCTACGATCGGGGGCTTAAAGTGAGTAGGCAGAAGACATGGTTCTGGGACCCCACCACCCTGAACCTCCCACACTAAGCTCATAGCTTCTCCCAACCCCACACTCATGCCTTGTCTCAGACGCTGGAGAATCTGCTGTCCTCTGTCCGGAAGGGCAACACCATTGATGAAGCAGACATCCCGCCGCCTGTGGCCATAGGAAAGGGCCTAGCAGCCATGCCCAGCCACAGCCTTGCACCCACCCAGCCAGCCCCTTCAATCCTGCCAACTCCGGAGCCCAGGGTCACCCTGGAGGGTCCTCCTCCCACCACCTCAGCTTCATCCCTAGGCTCAGCTAAGCCACAGCTGCCCCCAGGTAGGTGGTGGGCAAGGCTGGGGAATCCTCATGTCCCTGGAGTTCATGAGTACTTTCCAAGGGGGATACAGACAGAGAGGTTTTTTTGTTGCTATGGTACTACATATAATATTTACCATTTTAGGCTGGGCACAGTGGCTTATGCCTATAATCCCATCACCTTGGGAAGCCAAGTAGGAGGATCACTTGAGACCAGCCTGGGCAACATAGCAAGATCCTGTCTCTACAAAAAAATAATTTAAAAAATCACTAGGCATGGTTGACAAGTGCCTATAGTCCCAGCTACTGGGAAGCTGAGTCAGAATGATGGCTTGAGCCCAGGAGTTTGAGGTTATAGTGAGCTATGATCACACCACTGCACTCCAGCCTGAGTGACAGAGTGAAACCCTGTCTCTAAGAAAAAAATAGATTGATATATATTTAGGTTTTGCTCAGTTAGATGCTAATAATAATTATAACAATAATTCAACACAGAAGAAAAATTTTTGTTTCCTTTGTTTTTGGTGGACTTTTTGTAGGAGATAGGGCTTTGCTCTGTCACGCAGGCTGCAGTGCAGTGGCATGATCAGAGCTCACTGCATCGTCAAACTCCTGGGTTCAAGTGATCCTCCCACCTCAGCCTCCCAAGTAGCTAAGATTACAGACTTGGACTACTGTGCCTAGCTAATTTTTAAAAGTTTTTCTAGAGACAGGGTCTCACTATGTTGCTTAGGCTCTATAAGAAATTTTTTTTAAACACCAAGAGACTTACAATCACAGGTAATAAAACTAATCCAATGTCAAGGTGTTTCACTTCAACTTAGAGGCCTTTCAGGGATTAAAGGTGGGGATCCAGTTGTAAGACTGAAAAAAATACAATGCATGCTGTTTTCCAGGTGTTTCCAGATTTTGTGAATAGTGGGTGGTATATCTACTGTATTTTTTTTTTTAACTAACAATTCTAACAATTGCATTTGTAGCTTTAAATTTAGAGAAACTTCCCCAAAAAACATACTGAGCATATATATATATTTTTTTCAGCCATCATTGTTTGGCGGGCCCAGGCTGGGGATTCGAACCCGCCACCTTAGGTGTATGTGGTTGGCGCCGTAGCCGCTTGAGCCACAGGCGCCGAGCCAGCATATTTTTTTTTTTGTGAGACAGAGTCTCACTGTGTCGCTCTTGGTAGAGTGCTGTGTCATCACAGCCTACAGCAACCTCAAACTCTTGAGGTTTTAATTGAGTTTAAGCAATTCTCTTACCTCAGCCTCCCAAGTAGTGAGCATATTATTTTAAACTGTAATTAATACACTATTTTTTTTTAACACACTATTTAAAAAGTAGCAAGGCCTGGGTTTCCTAACTTTGCAAGCACATTACATAGTGTATTTTGGGTTTATAAGTATACTATAGGGTAGGCAAAAAAGGTTTTAAGCACACAGATATATCATGTTAGGATAAAATTATGCAGGGAATATGGATGGAAATAAGAGAAGGCTAAAAATTCCCAACTACTAAAAGTGAGACCCAGAGTATATTTAAAAAACAAATGCTGGTATGTACCCAAAAAAATTGAAAGCAGAGACTGAAACAGATATTTGTATACCACCTTTGTAACAGCATTATTCACAGTTGCCAAAAGGTGGAAACAAGTGTCCATCAATGAGGCATCAACAAAATGTGGTCTATCCCATATAATGGAATATTTAGCATTAAAAAGGACAGAAATTCTGACACTTGCACAGCATGGATGAGCCTTGAGGACATTATGCTCACAGAGATAAGCCAGTCACGAGAGGACAAACACTATGATTCCACTCACAGGAAATCCCTAGAGTCCTCAGATTCACAGAGACAGAAAGTAGAATGGTGGATGCCAGAGGCTGGGGAGTTAGTGTTTCATAGAGACAGAGTTTCAGTTTGTTAAGATGAGGAAGTTCTAGACATGGACAATGGTGATGGTTGCACAACAATGTGAATGTACTTAATTCCACTGAACTGCACATTTAAAGATGGTTAAGATGGTAAATTTGGTCAAGCATAATGGCTTATGCCTATAATCCCAGCACTTTGGGAGGTCCAGGTGGGAGGATTGCTTGAAGCTCGGAGTTTAAGATCAGCCTGAACAACACAGCAAAAAAAAGATGTTTAAAAAAAAAAAAGATGGTAAATTTTGTATGTATTTTACCATAATTTAAAAGACTGGGAAGTGGGCCAGGCTCATGCCTATAACCCTAGCATTCTGGAAGGCTGAAGCAGAAGGATTGCTTGAGGTTAGGAGTTCAAGATCAATCTGAGCAGCAGTAAGACCCCATCTCTACTAAAAATAGAAAAAATTGACCAAGCATGGTGGCACTTGCCTGTAGTTACAGCTACTCAGAAGGCTGATGCTTTATGAACCCAGGAGTTTGAGGTTATAGTAAGCTATGATGATACCACTGCACTCTAGCTAGGGGGACAGTGTGAGACTCTGTCTCAAAAAAAAAAAGTAATGAGTGTTGGTGAGTTTTAAGTCACTGTAATAGCTAAAAGGCATTAATACCATTTAAATGTGTGATGTGACAGTTTTCTTTTTCAATTTGTCAATATTTGCAAGACACTGGTAATAAAATCTTAGCCACTTTTTAAATGTAAGATGAAAACTGATAGATACTAAGTTAAAAATGTAGATAGGCACATAAATAAAGTTTTTCAAAATTCTCTTGGGGGCAAAATAGCTAGGGCTCTAGAGCCTGCCAGGCCTAGGCTTGGAGGGGAGTCCTCACCATGCCATCTTTAAGCTGTGTGACTTTGGAGAGGCAACAACCCCTCTCTGAGCGTCAGTTTTCACATCTATAAAATGGGCCCAATCCTGGTCTTTGTTGCAAGATGTAGACACCACTTTCTTTCTTTCTGTTTTTTTTTGAAAGTTGCAAGATGTAGATAGAAATGTTTTGTGTGGTGAACTTGTCCAGGCTTCAGATCCTTCCTGTGTGCTATTCCCCCTTCCAGGTCCCTGTAGCCCCAGCCCTCTGACCCAGTTGCAGACCCGCCAGCGTGAGTATAAGCTGGCTGCCCTCCAAGCCAAGCAGCAAGGAGATTCCACCTCTGCTACCAGATACTTCCGTGTGGCCAAGGTGCATCAAAACTGACGGGTGCAGAAAGAGAGAGCAAGATGCTTCCAACATTGCATGGTGGCAAACAAGATAGGCTCCTGAGTCAGGCGGACCCAAATTTGAATCTTAGCTTGGTCACTCCCTAGCTATAGTTTGCTGTGCCTCTTAGAGCTTCAGTTTCCCCTTCTGTGAAATGGGTATGAGTATCAGAAGAGGATTAAGCAAGAAGATGCAAAAGAAGGGACAGAGCTAGGAGTTTTCTGTGGTGTGGGAGGGCATGGGGGCTCCCCACAGGGTCCTGGCCCCCAACTTCAACCTCCCACCCTAATCTTGCTTCTCCCAGAGCTTTGATGCCATCTTGGAGTCTCTGAGCCAGGGAGAGCCTGTGGACCTATCTCACCTGCCCCCTCCACCTGGTGAGGACCCCATCCTGCCTATCTTCCAGGATGGTTTGAGGCACCCATTAAGTTCTCCTTTGATGCTGTTTCCCACATTGGTCAGCCTTAGAGACCTCCTGAGGCCAGACCAGTCTGGGGTAGGTGTGGGTAAAGAAAGCCCCTCAATGGACTGGACCTCTGTCCCCAGACCAGCTGCCCTCAGACCCACCATCACCAACACCACAGCCTCTGACTCCTGCCACGGCACCCTCCATGCCAGGTAGGCTCCTGGGACCCTCTGGGTGGGCAGGCTGGGGCCAGGCAGTCTTCCTTTCCTCAACTATTAACCCTGCCCCTAATCTGGCCCAGATGTGCCCCCACCCCCGAGGACCCTACTGGAGGCGCTAGAGCAGCGGATGGAGCGTTACCATGTGGCCTCAGCCCAGGCCAAGAGCAAGGGGGACCAGCGGAAGGCTCGCATGCATGAGCGCATCATCAAGGTGCAAGGAGGTTGGGTGGCAAATGGGCAGCCCCCAAAGACCTTCTCCAGGTAGCCCTAACACGTGTGTTCCCTGCAGCAATACCAAGATGCCATCCGAGCCCACAAGGCTGGCCGAGCCGTGGATGTGGCTGAGCTGCCTGTGCCCCCAGGTAGGCCCTGCTCCTGGCTCCTGCTCTTCCTGCCTCTGAACCTTTGCAGATGCTGTTCCTTCTGATGGGATAGGCACAGGGAGCCCGTTGCTACATATTCAAGAATTTTGCAAGCTTCTTAAGCAATTGGTAACTTGATATTGATCGTGACAGGAGTGTTTGCATCATGGGAACTGGCAAACACAAAAACTCAGGGGATGTTTTTGAGAGCTTATTTACTAGCCCACCACTGTCCTTTTCTTTTTTATTTAACTCATTTCTCCCTAGTCTGCAGATTTCAGCTTTGCAGACACTTGCTTAGCTTTCTATTAGCACCCCCAGTGGGTCAGAGGCCACCTCTGAGTTCTCAGAGGTGCTGCCTGTGCAGCCTCCATGGGATCAATTATCTCTTTGCATCTTGGTCCTCTGGGACCCCTCTAGGCCCACTGCCCAGCACAGCCCCTCACATAGAGGATACCACAGTCTTTTTGTTGAAGTCCAATTAAGGCCTGGGGTCCGGCAAGAGAAGCCAAGAGACATGAAGGAGGTTGGGAATGGTCTAGTATCTAAACAGGACCACCAGCAGCTCCATTTGGGGGTTCAAAGTAGATTTAAAGGCCTAAGACAGCTAGGCATGGTGGCTTGCCCTATAATTCCAGCACTTTGGGCAGCTGAGGCAGTAAGATGGCTTGAGGCCAGGAGCTCGAGACCAGCCTGAGTAGTATAGTGAGACCCCATCTCTACTAAAATTAGAAAAATTAGCCAGGTTTGTTGGCACATGCCTATAATCCCAGTTACTTGGGAGGCTGAGGTGGTAGGATAGGCTTGAGCTCAGGAATTTGAAGTTGCTATGAACTACGATGACACCACTACACTCTAGTCTGGGCAGCAGATCAGGCAGAGCTCCTACAGGCTGCTCTGCGAGCCAAGCAGAGTAAGACCCGATCTCAAAAAACTAAAAAAATGACCAGGTGTGGCGTGGTGGTTCACATCTTAATCCTAGCACTCTGGGAAGCCAAGGCAGGTGGATTTCCTGAGCTCACAGGTTTGAGACCAGCCGGAGGCAGAACAAGACCTCGTCTCTTAAAAAAAATAGCCGGGCACTGTGGCAGATGCCTATAGTCCCAGCTACTTGGGAGACTGAGGCAAGAGAATCACTTGAGCACAAGAGTTTGAGGTTGCTGTGATGCTGTGAGCTATGATGCCATGACACTCTACCAAGGGTGACACAGTGAGACTCTGTCTCCAAGAAAAAAAAAAACCTAAAGAATTAAAGCCCAAGACTCCAAAGATGGGGAGGAACACACATGTCTGCCATGATGGCATGAGGGTTGTCCTTCCTGACTGGGCCCTAACTGGCTGTCCAGGCTTTCCCCCCATCCAGGGCCTGGAGGCCACTGAGCCTGTCCAGCAGAGCCTAGTGGGTGTCCTAGAGACTGCCATGAAGCTGGCCAATCAGGATGAAGGCCCAGAGGATGAAGAGGATGAGGTGCCTAAGAAGGTATGAGGATATTGTGTTGAGGCAGGGGATAGCACCCAAGCTAAGTTCAGGCGATCCATTAAGGTGGCCATTGCTATCAGTGTTAGGCCCTTACCCTTGAGGAGTGGACTGCTCACAGGTGCTAGGAAATCTCTGATGTCTTCTCTGTTCTGTCATCAGCAGAACAGCCCTGTGACTCCCATAGTCCAGCCCAAGGCCCCACCCTCAAGGACTCCCCAGTCAGGACCAGCCTCTGCAGCCAAAGCAGCCCCTAAAGGCACATCCACCAGAGGTAGGTGTACCCCTCTATACCCTGGCTACCTGTTACATGACCAAGGGCTGGGCAGCACCCACAGAGGTTATCTGTCCACAGCCCAACAGCAGCTGGCTTTCCTGGAGGGCCGGAAGAAGCAGCTCCTACAGGCTGCACTGCGAGCCAAGCAGAAAAATGATGTGGAGGGCGCCAAGATGCACCTGCGCCAGGCCAAGGGACTGGAGCCCATGCTGGAGGCCTCACGCAATGGGCTGCCTGTGGACATCACCAAGGTGAACCTCCCAGGTCTCTCCAGGAATTGCCTAGGCACCCACCAGTCAGGCTCCAGTTGACCCCTTTAGCAGCTATATGACCTAGAATGTATTAATCAGGGTCCAGGCTAAGCTGCTATAACAAATAGGACCCTGTAAGCCAGAAGTGAGACAGACATTTAACATTTCTTGCCTGTAGCACCCAGTACAGTCTGGGCTCTGCAACAGATCTTTTAAGGTCCAGCTTCTTTCCCTCTTCTTGTTCTGTTACACCCTAAAGGGTCATCCTTATCAACGTGACCTAAATGTATCTTGTCCAGCCTTGTGAGAAGGGAGAGAAGAAAGGCAGAGCTAGTGGTTTCCTTCAAAGGAAGTGATATCACTTACTTGCCTGTCATTGGCCAGAATAGTCACATGGCCACACCTAGCTACAAAGGAGCCTGGGACATGTAGTTTCTTGCTGGGCTGCCCTGTACCTGGCTAGAATGTCATTATTAGAGAAGGAGAAGGAATCAAATTTGGAGAGACACTTAACATTCTGCCACTTTGGGTAGGACCACTTACTTTTCTCTGAACATCATTTTCCTCCTTGAGGAAGTGGGGACAATGGCCCCCATCTCCAAGAAAAACAGTCATGAGAGGCTGTGCACAGTGGCTCATGCTTGTAATCCCAGCACTTTGGGAGGCCGAGGTGCAAGGATCACTTGAGGCCAGGAGTTTGAGGTTACAGTGAGCTACGATCATATCACTGCACTCTAGCCTAGGTGAGCAAGAGAGAGAGACTCTGTCACTAAATAAAGCAAAACTAAACAGTTGTGATATCTCATGCCATGGAGCAACGTCCTCAATAGGAAATATTTAAGGAGTATACTCTGTATTCGGCCCTGTGCTGGGCACTGAAGACAGCCTTGAATAAAACGTACAAATCCCTACCCTTATGGAGCAGACATCCTAGTTGGGAGACTGCAGGACAAATAAAGCCCTTTATCATGACCCACAGGCCCTGAATGATCTAACCCATCACCTCCCTTCCCTGGCCTCCTCTACTTGCCCTCTCACTCACTCTGCATCTGTCTAGGGTCCTCATCCAGGCACAATCCAACCTCAGGGCCTTTACACATGCGGTTCTTACTGCCTAAATGCTCTTACCTCAGATACCTGCATGGCTCACTTGCTCTCCCCTTGTTAGGTCTTTGCTCAATTGTCACTGTCTTTGGGGAGCTTTCTTTGACTGCCTATCTCAAATTCCCTCCCTTTAACCTGGAACTTTCTGTTCCTCCTCCCAACTGTACTTTTCCTATAGCTTTTATCATCTTCTATTCAGGTGATTTACTTATTTCTTTTGAAAATCTCCGATTTTCTCAAAGAGAATGTTAGCCCCCACAATAGTATGGGGTTTTGGTCTTTCTTGTTCACTGCTGTATCCCCAGCCCCAGAACAGGATCTGGGGCATAAAAGAGGCTCTATACACAATATCTTAAATGACTGAAGGATGATCTTATGATGTTGGATGGTGGAGGGACCAAGAACAGGGAGAAAGGGATATGGAGCCATAAGCCTCCCTAAGGAGGAGTGACGTTTTTATAGGTCCCCAGGTAGGCCCTACCCACAAGCCTCATCCCCCAGGTGCCACCTGCTCCTGTCAACAAGGATGACTTTGCTCTGGTCCAGCGGCCTGGCCCAGGTTTGACTCAGGACGCTGCCCGGCGCTATGGTGAACTCACCAAGCTATTAAGGCAGCAGCATGAGGTAAGTAAGCTACCAACCTGGGGCAGCCAGCTCTGCCTCTGGGGGAAGGACCCTCCCTCTTCTTCCCTCACTGCCTTCTCTTCCTTCAGATGTGCCTGAACTACTCTAACCAATTCACCCACCTAGGCAACATTATTGAAACGAGCAAGTAAGTGCCCCTACTCCCACTAGGTATCTTCACCCCCTAGCCTACCGCTGTGGCTGGGCATGTGAGCAGGGCCCTTTCACTGGCAGGTTTGAGAAGCTGGCAGAGGACTGTAAGCGAAGCATGGAGACCCTAAAGCAAGCCTTCGCCCGGGGTCTACCCACACCTGCAGCCCGCTTTGAGCAGAGGACCTTCAGTGTCATTAAGTAAGACCCTGATGGCCTCTGGCCAAGACACCCCTTTGGGAAGGGGTTTGTACTCCCTGGAAGCCAGCACTAGACTTGCCGCTGGAACAAAGTTTGGGTGGTTGGTGGGAGAACAGAATATGCAAAGGCCCTGGGCCAGGCCTCAGATATAAGTGAAAGATAGCAAAGGAGGCAGCAACAGTGACACATTTGAGGACAATCAGTGACTACAAAGATGTATATTGTCCCAGAGGGTTGGATGAGCCTGTGAGAGCCCAGAGACATGTTATAATTGTGGTGGTGATTGGTTTTTCTATGCCCTTGAGGAGTGGAGCTCATTCTCTCACTTTCTTTTTTTTTTTGAGACAGAGCCTCAAGCTGTCCCCCTGGATAGAGTGCCATGGCATTACAGCTCACAGCAACCTCCAACTCCTGGGCTCAAGCGAGTCTCCTGCCTCTGCCTCCCAAGTAGCTGGGACCACAGGCACCCGCCACAACGCCCGGCTATTTTTTTTTTGGTTGCAGCCGTCATTGTTGTCTGGCGAGTCCGGGCTGGGGATTCGAACCCGCCACCCTAGGTGTACGTGGCTGGCGCCTTAGCCGGTTGAGCTATAGGCGCCAAGCCAATGCTTGGCATTATTTTCCAATATTTAAACTTCTGATGTTAAGTAAAATAGAGATAGTCTCTTTTTAATCTGAGTTTATTTTAAAACCATAATTTTAGCTCGTAAAAGATGTAAACAATAGCCAGGTGTTGTGGCCGGTGGGTCATCCCAGCTACTTGGGAGGCTGAGGCAAGAGGATCTTTTGACCCCAGGAGTTTGAGGTTGCTGTGAGCTATGACAGCACAGCACTCTACCAAGGGTGACAAAGTGAGACTCTGTGTAAAAAAAAAAAAATTGTAAAACACTGACCAATTTAACATTTTTATTTTAGCAAACGAGGATGAATGATTTGCACTATCTAAACTTAGATACCTGGACTTGGTCTGGAAGGTAAGTTTGAAGTCTGTGTGTGTAGCATGCATGTGTGTATGTGTGTGTGTGTTCATGGTCCAAATTTTGGTCCATAAACTGAAGCCGTACTTTCTTCCCTTCCAATTGTATGTCTAAGGAAAGAAGCTACAAATTTAAATATAGTTTTTTTTTAACCAAACTATATAAAATATAAAAATACAAACAGTTGGAAATAGATTATGTAAAATTACTGGTTTTATACTAAATATTCTTTGATCAGGCTTGGCGCCTATAGCTCAACCGGCTAAGGTGCCAGCCATGTACATCTAAGGTGTCGGGTTCGAATCCCCAGCCTGGACCCGCCAAACAACAATGACGGCTACAATCAAAAAACATGGCCGGGTGTTGTGGCGGGCACCTGTGGTCCCAGCTACTTGGGAGGCGGAGGCAAGAGACTCACTTGAGCCCAGGAGTTGGAGGTTGCTGTGAGCTGTAATGCCACGGCACTCTACCCACAGGGACAGCTTGAGGCTCTGTCTCAAAAAAAAAGAAAAAATAGAAAATGGAATTTCCACTTTGATACAGAATTTCTCTGAAGACAATAATTGGACAAGTATATATTTATTGCAACATCATTATTGTTATTATTATTATTATTATTATTTGGAGACAGAATCTTACTATTTTTCCCTTGGTAGAATGCCATGGTGTCACAGATCATAGCAACCTCAAACTCTTGGGCTTAAGTCATTCTTCTGCCTCAGCCTCTCAAGTACTTGGGACTACAGGTGCCCGCCACAACACCCGGCCATTTTCAAATTTTTGTTCTTGTAGTTGTTATTGTTGTTTAGCAGGCCCAGGCTGTGTTTGAACCTGGCAGCCCCAGTGCATGTGCCCAGCGCCCTACCCACTGAGCTATGGGAGACCTCATTTACATATTTTTAACAAATATTTATGCCTTAAAGTTTGAAAAGACAGATACCAAATTATCAGTATTTCTTATTACTGGGGCACAAGATTATAGAAGAGCTGTCCTTTTAAAAACAACATTTTTGAAGTTACTGAATGTTTTGTAACCAAAGTGTTTCTTATGATCAACAAAAACCATACAAACATTAACATTTTGGGAAAAATAAATTATATCTTGCAAAAATGGCCCATGTTACTCTGGAGCCTTCCAGACTACTGAAGAGTGGCGTCCTCTTACCTTCCGAATTAAACCTCTTCACATTTAACATGTGGTTCTGTTTTTATTTGTTTTTATTTTTTAAGAATAGATAGTATTTGTTTAAGGTCTTTAGAGGTTTACTAGGGTCTGACATGGCTTGCATACACATTTATTGCGAAACTTAGAATAGCTAGCGTTTTCAGGGGAAGATGATACTTTGGAAAATTCCATAACAAGCAGACCAAAGTAAACAACACAATAACCAGGCCCAAAACATCCCTGGGGAAATTAGCTACAAACACAGAATCAACCATGAAACAACACTAAAAAGTTCTAGATGTGAAAATAAATTGTGTTGAAAAACCGAGGAAGGATGTTGATTAGCCAATAAGAATGATGCCAAGAATGTGTTGTGTCACTAACTGAGAAGTGACTTGTATTCTCACTCTGTGGCCAGGCAGAGTGGACATTAAATGGAAGGAGATTGTTTACATTCACCCAAGAATTTAAGAATGTTTTAAATATTCATGTAGGTGGAAGTAGGAAAATCAACCTTTGTGTTTTGTTTTGGTTTTGAGTAGTGAAGGCAATTTTTTCTTTAAGATCTGAGATGACTGAAGACCTTCTGTTTGACTAACACAGGACCTAGATTTTAATTTTTTTTCCTCCTTGCCACAGGATTCCTATGAATGGAGAAAGCCCGAAGCACCGGTCATGGCACACTTTAACCCCGATAGCTGATGATAAGCTTTTCCTATTTGGTGGACTAAGTGCAGATAATATTCCCTTAAGTAAGTTGATTAAAATGTACTCTACAATTATCATCTCATTCTTTTTTCCTAATTGTATTTCATCCTTATGGTGAAGTAAATCTTCCTATTTTACTGGTCTACCTTAATCCCCAGCTGTGCCTGGATTAAGAATTAGGAGATCTCTGTGCTTTTGTGCCCTTGGCTCTACATGTTCTCCTGTGGGGAAAAGGAAAGGGGATCAACCCTGGATAAAATAAAGCCCCTTTCCACTCCTATGCTCTGTGGCTTTCAGCCTGACTTGTGATCCAAGATGCTTGTACTGTGGGCTGAGATAGTGATCGCAACAGCAGACTTTATGGAAGGCTCTGGAAATACAAGATGGGACGGCAAGTCACTTCTCCTTTTGCTCCAGAACTATAATAAAGAGAAGCTCTTGGCTAGATTTTTTTAAGACTCCTGTCACTCCTGGTCTTGATGGCTATGGGTTTTAGAACGCAGTTTTTCTTGAAACAGTATAATCATGGTGTCAGGTTAGATAAACGACCAAGGACATTCCCTTCATAGTTTGGCGTGTTAAATGTTTTATATTTTTTAACTCATAACTTTTCTGTGGGTAGACATGTTTTCATTAAAAACCCTTAGATACCATTAAAACCATTCCTATAACTGTAGCTGGGGTCTGGAAGCAACTGTTTAACAAAAGCTGATTGAGTATCAATTACGTATTTATTGACAGTCTGCCAGCCACCACACACTCCAGAGCTGGATGGAGAAAAAGCGTTTCCTCGCAGGGGTGTTAGTTACTCTTGCAGACTATCATTAGACCTCTTCCACTCGTGAGACTTTGAGTTAAAGGAGATTTGGAGTATAATAAAAGACATCTGAACATTTTGCTACGGGTTGTTTAATATCATCTCTTCCCAACTCTGGTGTTTTTAATTCCTGGTTGCTATTTTTGGTTATTAACCTATGGGATATTAAATGTGCTCTTAATTTAGTCCGTTTCCTCTCTTATAGATTCAGTATAAGATTTGGTCATGTGGGTATTAGATGATCCCAAGAAATTATTTTTAGTTGTGTTGACAGTGATAATGACATTGTGGTTACATGAAAAATACCTATTTTTTTTTAACTAATGCATACTGAAGTATGTATGGGGAAAATGATAGGAGATCTTGGATTTAAAAGCTTCAGCTATAAAGAGGACCAAAAGATAAATGGAGCACATGGGAAAATCTTCATAGTTGTTGAATCTGGGATATGTGGAGGTTCATTGTCATGGTCACTCTACTTCTGTGTGTGTTTGAAAATCTTACAATAAAATATGCACACACTGGGCAGTGCCTGTGGCGCAGTGGGTAGGGCACCCAGCCGAACCCTGCCTTGGTCAAACTGCAACAAAAAAATAGTGGGCGTTGTGGTGGGTGCCTATAGTCCCAGCTACTCAGGAGGCTGAAGCAACAGAATCGCCTAAGCCCAGGAGTTGGAGGTTGCTGTGAGCTATGATGCCGGGGTGATAAAGTGAGACTCTGTCTCTTAAAAAAAAAAAGAAAGAAAGAAAAAATAAAATATGCACACACAGAAAACATAGTCATTTAAATGTAGCATGATGGAGGGTGATAAAGTTAAACATCTCAAAAACCTCATCTTAATTTCTGAACTGTCATAATATTCAGGTGATGGTTGGATTCACAATGTCATAACAAATTGTTGGAAGCAACTTACACATTTACCAAAAACAAGACCTAGGTAAGTCTAGAAGTTGATAAATAGTAAAATAGTTAAGAATGTTTAAAGTATTAAGATATAGTACTGAACTTGCAATGTTTGCCTTTGAAGCCATAAACCCTCAGAAAAGCTACCTTTCAAATAAGCTTAAAGTTACCTAAATAATAGAATTATCATTTTACTTATATCAAATTGTTATAAATTATCTATGTATTTTAACTTGTATTTGCATATTTGAAAACGTTAGGTAAATGCATAATCTTGCCTAATAAACATGAAGACTAAGATAATTTAAAGTCATATAATGTTAATCTTTAAAATGTTAATATTTTTAACAAGTAGATGAGAATGGGGTTGTTTTTAATGGTAATTTGTTTTTAGAAGAAGTTTAAAGTCATTTAATGAGGAAATTTGATTTTATGTTGATCCAGTAGATTTGAACTTATTATCTTTCTTTATTAATTATATGATATGGCCAGGCGTGGAGGCTCAGGCCTGTAATCCCAGCACTCTGAGAGACCAAGACAGGAGGATTGCTTGAGGCTAGGTATTCAAGACCAGCTTGAGCAAGAGGAGACCCCATCTCTACAAAAATACAAAAATTAGCTGGGCATGGTAGCACATGCCTGTAGTCCCAGCTACTTGGGAGGCTGAGGCAGGAGGATTGCTTGAGCACAGGTGTTTGAGATTGCTGTGAGCGATGATGCCATAGTACTCTAGCCTGGGCAAAAGAGCAGGACCCTGTCTCAAAAAAAAAATTGTATGATGTATTAATTAATGTGAATTTTTTAAAAAAAATGTATTAGTTTTTACAGTATACTATAGGATAAAAAATTGTAGAAACAATATACTATTAGACTACCAAGAAAGTCACATTAGTACTATAGTTCTTATTTTTTAAATTTGATTGAATAGTATAATAAAATATCTTCATAGGAATTTTAGATTCTTTACAGTATAATCATTACAGTCAGAAATAGATTTCATTCTTTTTCATGTCATGTATCTTAGATTTTTTTACTACAGATTATTTAAGCTGCTAGTATAAATATGATATGTATTTTGTTACGTAATAAATAACAAGTAATTTACTTGAGAAAAAGGCCTGAAAATATGTATGTCTATTAATATTCAAATACATTTGGAGTTTATCGTAATTACATATGTGATTATTATATCTTCATGTATAAAACTTTGTTGGAATTTATTATTTTAACAATTCTGGTTATTATGAAATTTTTTCTTTAAATTTTGAAATTTTTTATTTAACTTAAGGAATTTTATATTAAGATATAGGAGCCAGTGTTCTAGCCCTTGCTCAGCTAATACTTTGTTTCTTGGCTTTAAAAAGTCACTTAAAGGAACTGAGCGATCATTTCTTTATCTGTGAAATGAAAGAGTTGGACTAGATCATCTCTTAAGTATCTTCCAGTTGTTTAATTGTATAATTCATTCATTATAGACAAAATAGTAGTAAAAATATGTTTAATTTTTAAATTGCTCCTATTTTATATTCTAATCCTTAATAAGTAATTAGAAACACCACTATTATCAATATACTAGTTAGAACTTGAGTTATGTAAAGAGATTTCTTTTAATTCAGCTGATGTGTCATGTAAATAATATGCTTTATTAGAATGTTTAGGTGATAAGTTTAGAGCAGCTGTGAAAGGACATAAACTATCAGTCTGTAGAACAGACATCAGGTTGCAAGCTAGATGTCACCAAAGTCCAGGCAGGAAAGGCTTGCCAGTGTTCTTCGAGGATGAAATCCAGGCCAGAGTTTCCCTAAGGCAGATAAGACAGAGGCAGATCTATCTCCAGGTATGAGGTGAGGAGGAGAACAAGTGGGGTACAGTGAGGGTAAGGAGAACATATATATGTGTATATGTGTGCTAATTTTATGAAAGTGACAGTTACTGAACGCCTATATGCATTTGGTGCAAACTTTTCCAAATTATATTTTGAAATGTAAGCTGCCCAATTCTCCTCCTAGAACTCTACATTTCTCAACCTCAGCACTATTGACATTCTGGACCAAAAAATTCTTTGTCATTAGAGTGTCCTGTGCATTGTAGGATGTTACAGCATCCCGGCCTTTACCTGATAGGCGCCCCCAGTACCACCTTCCCTTTCCCCAAGTTTTGACAACCAAAAAGCCTCCTCACGCTGTCAGGTGTTCCCTTGGGAGACAGACCGCCCCTGGCTGAGAACCATTGTTTCACAGAGTAACTCTTCTCCAGGCCTCACCTTCGCTAATGCTGTGCTTGGTTCAAAAGCCATCTATCTCTCTGGCTGTCAGCAAGGACTCTGTGTATCTGTAAGAGACATCAGATAAAATGTTGGCATACAGACCCTTCAGTTTTGCTTGGAGTCCAAGGATATTGCCAAGGTTACACATAGCCTCCTCTCCAGCAGATTAATCTATACAAAAGGGCATTCACTGTATTACGGCTCCTGTACCCAGGCCTTTTTCTAGTTCCTATTCCCAACCCCACAATCTAATCTGGGTTCTTGCTGAAGATTTATATCAATTTATGTCTTACCATCTAAGATGGAGAATTGGGCACAGTATTTCACAAACAACATCTCTAAATGACTCAGTTCTACTCTGGGCCACGAGTGAATTTGTTGTTGAATATATGCATGATTGGGGGAAAGTATTTGGTTTAATAAATTGTACATAATGCCACTGCTTATGCTTATAGAACTTGAGTAAAAGGGGTAAATGTTCTAAACATAAGTTATGTGCTAATAATATAGGTAATGATGTGTACTTATTTTGGGCATCTATTGCTTTAGCAATTTGGTATATTAAGAAAAGTAATCAGCCAGTGGCTCATGCCTGTAATACCAGCACTCTGGGAGGCTGAGGCAGGCATATCACCTGAGCTCACAAGTTTGAGACCAGCCTGAGCAAGAGCAAGACCCCTATTGCTAAAAATAGCCAGTGTTGTGGTGGGTGCCTATAGTCTCAGCTACTGGGGAGGCTGAGGCAAGAGAATCACCTGAGCCCAAGAGTTTGAGGTTGCTGTGAGCTATGATTCGATGGCACTCTACTGAGGGTGACAAAATGAGAGGCTGTCTCGAAATAAAAGTAATCTCACAGTCAAAGCAACAACTTTGTAAAATCCTGAACTTATACTCTAAAATTGAGAAATGTACATGAACATTTTTGAGAGTTAAGAGTCTCTGGAAATACTGAACTTAATAGAACCCTAAAATTATTGAAACCAGCAGATGAACAACTACACTCCCACATGAGAGAAAAACACAACTGCATTCAAATGTGGGGGAGTGAGGGGGGAGGGGGAGGAGGGAGGGGGATGGTGAGCTACCACCTGCCAGGCACAATGTAGGGTGTACATCACACTTCCTAGGTGAAGGGCTCAACTACAGCTTGACAACTACATCTAACAAATGCAAACAGTGTGACTTAATTGTTTGTACTCGGATATCAATCTGAGATTTTAAAAAACTCATTATTTGTAGACAATGTGAAATTGGAGGGAGAGATGACCTATCAGACCATTTCCAAAAGAACATTAGATGCTCTCTTCCTTTATTAAATAATTAGTATGTTTAACCATTGATTAAATTATGTTGGTAGTTTTTGTGTGTGTGTATGTGTGTGGGTTTGCTTTTGCTAGTCAAAAGCTTTTGAGCACATACAAGCTGTAAAATGCCCTATAAAGGAGAAGCATAAACTTAGGTTCTCCAAGGTCTGGTGGTGTCCTGGCAATCAGTTAGCAGCCCTCTCCATAGGGCAGAAAGAAAACTTGAATTCATAGCCATTGCTGATCTCCAAGTTGTAAATACTCCCATCGTGGCCAATTCCAAGCTATGGCCACGATGTCACTGAACATGGCGAGAAGCACGGCAGACTTGGAGCAGCCAGTGGCTGGCCCAGCACACCACTGTGGCAGTTCCTGGCCACAGGCATCTCCTAGTCTTAAATAGCTAGAAGACACATCACACAGTTAAAGCACTAGACAGAACAGCTTATTTCCAAATATAAGTTAGGAAATCATAAAATGAGCACATAAATATTGAAGGGAGCTGAACAGAGGTGGTAACAAAACCAGTTTGGGTGGGTATTTGGAATTTTGAGCCATTTTTAAGTCCCCGAGAGAATGATTTATTATTCGAAGCACAAGAAACAGTGAACAAAAGCCTAGAGCAGCAGTTCTCAACCTGCAGGTTGCAACCCTTTTGGACTGTATTAAAGGGTTACGTCATTAAGAAGGTTGAGAACCACTGGCCTATAAGTAAATATAAGATTTTCTCTTGGGAGAAGCAAAGAAATGAACTTAGTTTAAGTAGAGGGCTTCTTTGGGTGGGAACGACAGCTACTGGTAGCACAGATGCTAATAAGAAAATTACCATGATTAAAAATATTATTTGGGGCTCGGCACTTGTGGCTCAAGCAGCTAAGGCACCAGCCACATACACCTGAGCTGGCAGGTTTGAATCCAGCCTGGGCCTGCCAAACAACAATGACGGCTGCAACCAAAAAATAGCCGGGCGTTGTGGCGGGCACCTGTGGTCCCAGCTACTTGGGAGGCTGAGGCAGGAGACTCGCTTGAGCCTTGGAGTTGGAGGTTGCTGTGAGCTGTGATGGCATGGCACTCTACCTGGGGTGACAGGTTGAGGCTCTGTCTCAAATAAATAAATAATAATATTTGGAAAATATTAGTTGTGTATAGTTGGGAGACACTAGAGACAGAAGAACTAGGGACATACTCTGGATCATCTCCCCAGAGTGAAGAGTGGTGTGACCACAGAAATGGGAAGGGAGGACTGAATTGGGTTTGTCGGGTAACAGGGAACAGAGCAGGGAAGAAAGAGGCCAAAACGAGAACAGGAACATGGGAGATCGTAGCAGAAAACTGGGAAAGGTGTCTGTTTCAGCAGGGAGGTGATCAGTTGCATTTTAATTTTTTCATTCCAGGGATAGTAAGTATGAGATAAAGGGGTTAGAAAAAGGTTGTGGGATGTAACAGAAAGAATTATTAAGAGTCATTTTAATTGAAATGATATGATTTAATCAATTCTAGAGGAGTCTTTACAATCTAACCCCTTTGAGGATATGAGGTTTAAGTTCAATCACGCCTCTTTAGAAATTGATTACATTTTAAAGTGCAATTTATAATTGATGTGCATATAACATACAGTTTCTTCCTTGATAGTATTTCACTCTGTTTATAATTTTCAATTATAGGTTATGGCACACAGCCTGTTTGGGAAAAGAAAATGAAATAATGGTATTTGGTGGGAGCAAAGATGATTTACTTTCTTTGGATACAGTAAGAAAATCTTATATCTAAATACTTACTGTGAATAATTGTGTTATTGAAACTAAATGGCTATTCAACAAGCATGTTGATATTCCAAAATGGCGTGAAATGTTACTCTGTGGCACAAATTATCTTCATAAGTGGCATTTACATGCATGAAGCATTTCAGGATATTTTGGATTTATAAATCAAAATACGTCTATTAATTTCATTAGTCAAATTATTAAGAAGAGCTTTTGAAGGATGACTCTTCCTTTCCTTTTCTCTTTGAGCTGTACCATAGTATGGATGTCTATAATTTTATTGAATGAAAATAGTATGTATAATATTTGATACATAAAATCATATTTATAATGTACACACTAAGCATAATAATATACCCATGAGATTTGCTAACTAATGTAAGAACTAGGACATCCGCAGCACAGTGGAAGCTACCTGTTAATTCCTTCTGAATCTGACCTGCCAGCTTCTTCCCTCAAGAAGAAACTACTTTGTTGAAATGTTTAAAGTATATTTTCTTATTATTTTATACACTTTTTGCCACTGCTTCACTCAACTGTTTTACATTTGAGTTGTTTCTGTTTTTTTGTAGAGACAGAGTCTCACTTTATTGCCCTCGGTAGAGTGCTGTGACATCACAGCTCACAGCAACCTCCAACTCCTGGGCTTAGGCCATTCTCTTGCCTCAGCCCCCTGAGCAGCTGGGACTACAGGTGCCTGCCACAACGCCTGGCTATTTTTTTTTGTTGTTTTTGCAGTTTGGCTGGGCCCAGGTTTGAACCCGCCACCCTCAGTCTATGGGGCTGGCACCCTACCCACTGTGCATAGGCCCCACTCTTTACATTTGAGTTTAAAGCTTTTCAGTTTTAAAGATCTGATAAAACTAAGGTCACAAGTAAGTGAGTAGCATTTGGAGAGTATTATTCGTACACTCATAGCACCCTGGGAAATTCAGAGCAGGGAGGTCATATCTGAACTGTGTGTGAGAGGCCCAGAGTTCCGGAATGATTGCACTGGGTAGCACAGGGCCCTTGAGAATGGCAGGACACTGGCGGTCAGGGGTGGCCCCCAGGGAAGGCTGACTGCCTTCATCTGTTCCGGAACATACGTCTCCAGAGCTGCTCCAGCACCCCGAGACAGGAGGGTAGCTTCTTCCAGGGAATTTGGAGAGGCTGCCAACTTAAATCTTATGTATTTTCAATGTTTAGAACTTTCTGTGGTTGAGAATTCAGTGCTTTATTAAAAGATTAAAATTATAACCTTGCATTTATTTTAAAAGCAAATCTTGTGGTTTGTCTTTTCTTACGTGGCAGTGGAAACTTTGATTTAGCATACAAAGTTTATCAATAAAATAAGAATTCTGATTAAAATTGTGACCAAAACTTATAAAATTATAAAGACCTATTTGAGATGATTGGAGGAATCTTCTGTGACTCTTACCACTTTAACTTTCAGATAAGATGCATTATTTGAAAAGTCTTCCAGATTTTGATTTTCAAATTAAGAATTCCCAGAGAAATCTGGGATCACTTGGAAAAGGGAGACAGAATAAAGAAGTTGTATTTATTTTATTTTTTGTGTGTGTTTTTTTATTTTTATTTATTTAATTATTCCAAAGGTCACTTTTTAATTACTTTACAAAGGGTCCATTATGTAAACAAAGCTCTACTCTGAGAGGAAGTTTTATTTATTTTTATTTTATTTTTATTTATTATTATTTTATTTTTTGCAGTTTTTGGCTGGGGCTGGGTTTGAACCTGCTATCTCTGGCATATGGGTCTGGCTCCCTACCCTTTTGAGCCACAGGTGCCATCCTATTTTATTTTATTTTTGAGAAACAAGAGTCTCACTATGTCGCCCTTGTTAGAGTGCTGTGGCATCACAGCTTATAGCAACTTCAAACTTTTGGGTTTAAGCAATTCTCTTGCCTCCGCCTCCCAAGTGGTTGGGACTACAGGCACCCACCAAAATGCCCAGCTATTTTTTGTTGCAGTTGTCGTTGTTTAGCTGGCCCAGGCCAGGTTCAAACCTGCCATCCTCAGTGTATGTGGCCGGCGCCGGTGCTGAGCGGAGAGGAAGTTTTAAAATAAGAGTTATTTGAAAGAAAAAGTTCTGTTTCAAAAACCAAAAAATTGAAAAGCCACTACTGTTATAATTTTTTTAAGCCAAAACTTTTAAAGGCATACTATTAGCATTTTTAACTCATAGTTCTCAGAGAAGAGCATGTTTCTGGTTTTTTAATTTGCAATCTTGTAGGCTATTAAGTAAAAATTTGGTCATTGAAAACTGGTAACCACTAACCCAGTGTTTGTGGATAGCAGGTGTACTGACGTGCACATGTATGTTTGTGTAGATGCCTTTGTATGTGTGCACTTGAGTGTGTCAACAGGTAGATTTATTTGCTGCCGCATACAATTTCTTTTACATTTAGAAAATAAAAATATTCAATTATTAATATACTATTATTTATATAAAAATCCTGATAAGATCTTTTTATGTTGAATAGGGTCACTGTAATGATTTACTGATCTTTCAAACACAGCCTTATTCACTACTCAGGTAAGCAAATTTAGTATTTTTACATATATATACTCTGAATATATAATAATTTCTCCTTTTGGGGAAGCGTTATGGTATTTTCAGGTAGTTTATGACTTGAATTTGAGAAAATATTTACATCTTTTGAAGAGCAAAATCAAATTTATAATGCTGAATCTTTTACCACTGTGATTTTTAATGTTAAAATACATAATGCCTTCACATTTTTGTTCTATTTATAAAATTACATTTAGTTCATATGGTAATATTACACCTACTGCATTTCTTTAATTCTAAGACTGCTTTTTTTACATTTAACTTTTTGGAAGTTAGAATAATAGGTATATAATAAGTAAGTTATATTCAGTCGTCTCTCAGTACCTGAGGGGGTTGGTTTCAGGACACCCCTTCCCTGGCAGATTCCGAAGTCTGTGGATGCCCAGGTCCTTGACATGAAATGGTGTGGTATTTGCACGTAACCTGTGCACAACCTCCATATGCTATAAATCATCCCTAGATTATTCCTAATAACTAGTGCAATTTAAATACTATGTAAATAGCTGTTATGCTGTATCATCTAGGGCATAATGAGAAAAAAAAGTCTATACATGCTCAGCACAGATGCTGCCATCATAGGCCTAATTGCAGTGGCCGGAATCCACGGAGGAAGAACCCACAGGTATGGAGGACTGGCCACAGACCTAAATCCCAAAGCCGTTACATGTTGGTGGCATGACTCACGTTGTGTTGGCTCATATGCTCTTGCTCTGTAGGGAGTCTATACAAAGCTTAATGGGAGGATGGTGGGGAAGCCCCTATTTCTGCCTGTGAGAGTTGGGAAGAAAGATTTGAGAGAAGTAGAAGTTGCCTAGTGTGAGAATACTATGCGGTGGGAATAACGTGGGTAAAGACAGACAAGAGACAGAGAATATGAGAGAGAGGACATGTGTATTTCAAAGAATATTTACCGTAAGTTCTAGATGTTCTACACATCGAATCACTTGAAAACCACTGGACTAGCTCACTCTGGGCCTTCCTGAAGTCTGATCTGCTCCTTCTTTTAGCACAATAGTTCTCAAACTTATCAGCATGTTAGATTCTTCTGGGAAGCTTTAGAAAAAACCAATGGCTGTATTCTGCCACTACATGTTATATTTTAATTATTCTAGAGTGTGGCCTGAACCCTGAAATTTTTTAAAGATGCCATGCTAACTCTCATGTACAGGATCAGTTTGGAAAGTTCTGCTGTAATGACTTATAATGCCCTGGATTGTTTCTTAACTTTTCTTATGAATAGAACCTATCATCCTTAACTAGATAGCAAGTTCCTCAAAGGCAGGGATCAGGAAATGCTGGAGTGCCTACATGGGAAGGCAGTGTGCTATGGAACGACAAGGTGGGACCTTGCCTGTAAATTACTAATAATATAAAAAGTGGACTTTCAAGCTTTCAGATCTTTTTATGATAGAAAAAGAAAACTGCTTTAAGAGAAACATAAGCAAAGTTCACGAAAATACTGGAGAAGATGGCTTTCTGTTCTCATAGTCAAGATAGAAAGGGTTAGGGAAGTCTTTGTAGAGAGTTTGAGCTAAGAATTTTCCATTAGCTCGGCACCTGTAGCTCAGTGAGTAGGGTGCCGGTCACATACACTGAAGCTGGCAGGTTCAAGCCTGGCCTGGGCCTGCTAAACAACGACGACTGCAACCGGTCTTAGGCTTCTTTGTATCGCCCCTGGTGCTGATACTGTCCTCTTCTCTGTGAATGGGTGCATGCCCTTTCCACGCTGACTGTATTTTGATACATTAAACTTGACTATGGCAATAATTTAGTGCTATTTATTGAGTGAGGCCTGTTTACCACGACGAGTTGTCCACAGGACAGCATTTCCCACTTACTCTGTCAAGACAATGGGAGAAAACAAAGATGAACAGTCCTTCTCAGCCAGACTGCAGCTCACACCTGTACTCCCAGCAGTCTGAGAGGTCCAGGAGGAAGGATTGCTTGAGCTTGGGAGTTCAAGACCAGCCTGAGCAAGAGGAGACTATCTCTAATAAAAATGGAGAAATTCGCCAGGCATTGTGGCGGGCGCCTGTAGTCCCAGCTCTGTGGGAGAATGAGTCAAGAGAATCGCTTAAGCCCAAGAGTTTAAGGTTGCTGTGAGTTGTGATGCCATAGCACTCTACCAAGGGTGACATAATGAGACTCAAAAAAAAAAAAGTCTCAAAAAAAAAAAAAAGAATTATTACTATAAATATATTATAATTTGGGGTTCAAAATCAATAATTCTGTTATGTTTCATTTACAGGTCATGTCTTGATTGCATTGGTAAAAATGCTATCATTTTAGAAAGTCAGATATCTTTATTACCTCCAAAGCTTCTACAACAAGTACTCAAAAAAATAACATTTTGGACTGCAACTAATCACCGAGAAGAACAAAGAATCCAAAAAGAAGAAACAGATAATAAATATCAGTGGATCAGTAGCAATTAAACTGTTAGATACTCTATGTATTTCATATGTTTTAACATTTTAATTGGACCATACATTTACACTCCCAAATTTCAGACATTATTTAAAGGATAAAATTTGAAACAAAAATGGTCTGTTTAAGTGATTCTATGCCATGGGATATGTGGAAAAACGATGTTAATGCAGATTAAGTTATATTTGTAAACAAATTTCCTTTTAAGCTGCAGAGCAAATATTCTTTCTGAAAGTAAGTACAATTATAACAGATTTTAACTCAGTGTGTACTCTTTACTGGAAAGATTACACAAATTTGAGAATATACAAATTACCCCCAAGGACACCAGAAAATTTCCAACAAAACACTAAACATTAACTTTCAGAAAGAATATATTTTCTCATGTCATTTTGAAACTACCTAAGCTTCTCCTTAATAACTTGGTTATTAAATAACTTCTTCGTAAATAACTAACATAGCTCACCAAATATTACAAAATAGGCAAACACATGGTATTAAATACTGAACTCCTTCCCTTTTAGCACTTAGTATTCTTAGGCATCATTCCAACTTTTCCTCACTTTTATGTGAACAGGGAAATGAATGACTTCAGTGGTCTTCCCATTACTTCTAAATTGTTAGTTTGTCCATTATATATATAAAGACCATGTTTTAAGGACAGCGCCCGTGGCTCCGTGAGTAGGGCGCCAGCCCCATATACCGCGGGTGGTGGGTTCAAACTTGGCCCCGGCCAAACTGCAACAAAAAAATAGCCAGGCCTTGTGGCAGGTGCCTGTAGTCCCAGCTACTTGGCAGGCTGAGGCAAGAGAATCGCCTGAGCCCAGGAGTTGGAGGTTCCTGTGAGCTGTGACACCACGGCACTCCACCAAGGGCGATAAAGTGAGACTCCGTCTCTTAAAAAAAAAAAAATACCATGTTTAAAAATATATAAAGTGAAGGTTTATTTATCATAAAGGCTTTAAATATTAAGAAGCACTATATTTATTAACCCTTGAGACATGTTGAAATATATTTTGCCTTGAAAGAGTGCTTCTCAGTAATTTTTGTAAGTAGCGAAATGGGATGGTTATCTAGTAATTTGATTTTATAGAAAGTCTTCATTTTGGCCCACATCATTCCACAAAGTTGATGCTCAAGATGCAAAGATGTTGAAAATCTACTGTCTTCTCTTTTATTTTTAGCACGACTGTCTACACAGAACTGGAACACTGTATCTATATATAACTTGGTACTTTTGCCATAATCAAGACATTTTTCTTATCACCATCATGCCCTTCCACTGAATTCTTAATTGCAATTAATCACTAAAAAGCTTGATATATTATCTCCATAATATCACCGTAAAAAGGCTGGGTGTGGTGGCTCACGCCAATAATCCTAGTACTCTGGGAGGCCAAGATGGGTGGATTGCCTGAGCTCACGGGTTCAAGACCAGCCTGAGCAAGTGCCATTTCTACAAAATAGCTGGGTGTTCTGGTGGGGCCCTGTAGTCCCAGCTACTTGGGAGGGTGAGGCAAGAAAATCACTTGAGCCCAGGAGTTTGAGGTTACTGTGAGCTATGAAGCCACAGCACCCTACTGAGGGCAACAAAGTGAGACTTTGTCTCAAAAAAAAAAATCATCATAAAAGTTATCTCTGGGGCGGTGCCTGTGGCTCAGTGAGTAGGGGGCTGGCCCCATATACCAAGGGTGGCGGGTTCATACCCGGCCCTGGCCAAACTGCAACAAAAAATTGCTGAGCTTTGTGGCGCGCACCTGTAGTCCCAGTCAGGAGGTTGAGGCAAGAGAATCACCTAAGCCCAGGAGTTGGAGGTTGCTATGAGTTGTGTGGTACTCTACTGAGGGCAATAAAGTGAGACTCTGTCTCTACCATAAAAAAAAGTTATCTCTGAAATTTAAAATGTTAGAAAAAGTATATTTCCCATTGAGTATCTATAAATAATTTGGGCTGGGCACGGTTGCTATCTGGGAGACTGAAGTGGGTGGATCACTTGAGCTCACGAGTTCAAGACCAGCCTGAGCAAGAGCAAGACCATCTCTATTACAGAGAAAAACTAGCCCCACCTATTTGGGAGTCTGAGGCAGGAGGATTATTTGAGCCCAGGAGTGTGAGGTTGCTGTTAGCTCTTATCATGGCACTCAATCCCAGGGCGACTGAGCGAGACTCTGCCTCAAAAAAAAAGAAAAAAAGAAAAAAAAGAAAGAAATATATGTAAATAATTTGTAATGAAAGTCATAGTCGTTCATACAATTTCATTAACACTTTAGAGATATATTTCCTATATGCGTACTGTATTTTGGATGTGTAAAGCTTCTATTTATGTATTGAAATATTTTTTATATTTTATTTATTGTATAAGGTATACAGAATTACTGTTTTCATTCTTGTCAGTGTGAACTAGCCATTAGAGTTGATTGTGCAAAAAATATTTCAGTGTAAGTTTTCATTTTTTCTTATGTTTAGGCTGTATAACAGATTTAGAAAATGGATATCCCAAGTAATATACATCTTAGAAGTAATAATTTTATTTGTATGAACTTCAATATGAGCCTTTTACATTTAAGGCAAAAATACCAAAACCTATTGAGTGGAATGAACACCTCCTTTTAAAGAGGCTTCTTCAGGCTAATAGCTCACGCCTGTAATCCTAGCACTCTGAGAGGCCAAAGTGGGAGGATTGCCTGAGCTCATGAGTTCAAGACCAGCCTGAGCAAGAGCAAGACCCTGTCTCTAAAAATAGCCTGGTGTTGTGGCAGGCACCTGTAGTCCCAGCTACTTGAGAAGTGGAGGCAAGAGAATTGCTTGAGCCCAAGAGTTTGAGGTTGCTGTGAGCTATGATGCCAGAGCACTCTACTGAGGGTGACAAAGCAAGACTCTGTCTCAAATAAATAAAAAATAGTCTTCTTCAGCCTCATAAAAGATTACCTCTGTTTTTTTTTTTACAGTAAATCTTTTTTATTTTATGGTTTTTTTTGTAATTTTTTTAATTAAATGATAGCTGCATACATCAATACAAACATGGGGTACAGTGTAGTGTTTTCACACACATTCTGAAATACTTTCATCAAGCTGGTTCACATAAATTTCATGTCATTTGCATAGTCATTGGGTCAAAACATTTACATTCTAGTTCTAGAAAAGTTCACTTGTACCCTTGTTAGACAGAAATATAGGT
>CAUYTI010010973.1:0-15137 GCA_963575145.1 Galago senegalensis | reverse complement strand
GCAAGAGAATCACTCGAGCCTAAGAGTTTGAGGTTGCTGTGAGCTGTGATGCCACAGCACTCTACAAGGGCAACAAAGTGAGACTGTTTCAAAAAAAAAAAAAATAAAAAAGTTCGTGTGTCCCTCAGCCGGGAAGGACGCATTGAGGTTGGCAATACCCATCAAGGACAGTAACTACCATGGCTTCCAGGGCTTTGGCCAAACCTCAGATGCGTGGCCTCTTGGCCAGGTGCCTGCAGATTCATATTGTTGGAGCATTTGTTGTATCCCTGGGGGTTGCAGTTTTCTATAAGTTTGCTGTGGCTGAACCAAGAAAGAAGGCATATGCAGATTTCTACAGAAATTATGATTTTATGAAAGATTTTGAGGAGATGAGGAAGACTGGTGTCTTTCAGAGCATAAAGTAATTTTGAAATATAAAGAATTCCTGTGGGCTGATTTACACAGACGTTTGTCACTGACCTATGTTCCTGAGATATGAATATGAGTGATAAATAACTAATAAATCAAAAAAAATTAAAAAAATAAGTTACTCAATATAAACAACACACTATAAATCAGGATTTAAAAAAAATTTTGGGGGGCCAGGAAAAGGAGGAATAACACATTTTCCCACCATGTCATTAAAATTAGTTTGTCCCCACTACAAGGCAGGGAGATGTGTTCAAAGACATGAGCATAAATGTGAGACAAACACGAGCTCTGAGGAACTGCAGGTGAGCAGTGCGACTCTGTCGCCAAGTGGCAAGTGTGAGCACCTGAGCAAGACCCGTTTCTGCCCACACCAAACAGGTGCTCGTGATGAAAGGAAAAAAGCAGAAGGGAATACTCAAAGTGGAGCTGCTGGAAAGATGGTGCACCCCTAACCTGTCTACTCCTGTCTCTCATCCTGCTCTGCTGCCACCCACCCCAATGGGAGACCAAGCAGGGCTGACATCTCCAGTTGCAATGCTGACCCACAGGCCAGGAAGGGGGTGGCCTCACTTCAGGGACCCAGCCACCTCACACCTCTAGACATCAGTAACATAATACCAGAGACTCCGGCCACCACATGCGGTTCACTGCTCTAGAAAAACACTGCTGACAACCTGAGAGCCTGGCTCAGGACCCACATGTGGGGGATGGCAGGCGCTGACAGCTGGGGTGGCTATGAAATCCCTTCACCTCGCCCTCATGCTTGGAGCCACAAGATTACCCATCCCTCGGTAGAGCCCACAAACGCCCTGTGGAGCAGCCTGGTCTTTCCCTTGATGGACTCGCCCAAGGTTACATTTGATTCCTTCAGTGCCAGCTCATCGGACACTTCTGACACCACAGGCTTCTTAGCCATTCCTTCTGCTTAGTATTTCAGGAATAGAGGGCTGCAATTTTCTCCGTTACTGCTAGCAATGCAAAATTTCAAATAGCAAACAAATTCAAGCACAGGATTTGGGGCTGTATTTCCTCTTGGGGAAATTTGGTTGCAACCATATGAAATGAGCAGTGAAATGATTTTACTGAGACAGTGACAGAAGAATTAAATTCCGAGAAGTTGGAGGTCATTGAAAGTCTTTTGGTTTTTTAATCTTTTTAAGAACCCTTTCTCTTTAAGATCTTCATAGCGTGTTACAGTAGAACAAGCATCAGGTCTGGAGTTACACGTGGGTTAGAGTTCCTAACAGTTCCTTGGCACTGACTATTCCTAGGTCCCAGTTTCCTCACGTATTTAAGCAGGGACAGCAACTCTGACTATGTAAGGCTGTTGGGAAAATGAGATAATGTGGTAGGGAGCTCACTGTGCACCCGCAACTCCAGATCCAGATCCAGTACCTTGAGGCAAAGAGCAGGTGAGCAGAGAATGAAATCCTTCTCATTCTGTAAACACTCCAAGAAGTTCACCACTAAAGCTGTAATGGGTGTCTTTAGTCTCAAAAGGAGCTGTATCACTTACTCAAGGCACTCTGAAACAAAGTGGCAGGAGGCAATGTCTGTTTCTGTTTCCACAGTCAAAATAACTCTTGGTTCCTTCCTAATGGCTCCAAAATAACACAAAATTTCTAGCTTTTGAAAATATGATAAAGGGCAGCACCTGTGGATCACTGAGTAGGGCACTGGGCCCATATACCGAGGGTAGTAGGTTCGAACCTGGCCCCGACCAAACTGCAACAAAAAATAGCCGTGTGTTGTGGAGGGCACCTGTAGTCCCAGCTACTTGGGAGGCTGAGGCAAGAGAATCACCTCAGTCCAGGAGTTGGAGATTGCTGTGAGCTGTGACGCCAAGGCACTCTACCGAGGGTGACAAAGTTACTAACCGAGAGTTCAACACACTCTGAAGGAAGCCCTGGTCCAGGATATTGTTCAAGACCTTTTCTTATGCAACAGTTTTAGGGGAAGCCTTGTGAGCTCACAAGATGATTTTCAAATGGCTTCTTCATCTCCTGGCATAAATATGTTTTTAGTTCCTGAGCAGAAAAAAATTACTTTAAACAGTGTCTTCAGGACAAGATTCAAGAAAGTGATAGTTTCTTATGGGTAACAACTCACAGTGGTGCTAAATTTTACCTGACCTGAAGGGTTAATAGGTTATCTGTGGTGGGGTGTCTGAATGACAGAGAGAAGAAACTCTTACAAGATTTGTGCTTGTAAGTACTAACTCCAAGCAATAGTGTCCTCAGCTTGTCTTCCATGGTCATTGCCATAATTCTCATGACTTCTCAGTTAAAAAGGTGAGCTCCAGGACTAGGCAGCCTATAGCAGAAATGTCACAAGGTTACTGCTGGTTCACCCCGCCTGTGCTCAGAGGGCTATCTGTCATGGAGTCTGTTCCACGCCAGGCAGGAGTGTAGTGCTGTCCAGCGAGGCACTGCTGGGAGTGTTCTGCTACACTGCCAGGCTGGGGAAGGTCTCAGGAGGAACCCGGGTTTACCACAGCTTGGAAACACACCAGACTATACACTGGCTATGCCCTTAGCAGCTGTGCAATCTCTGCAGCTCACAGCCCTGTTCAGAATGTGTTTCTTTGTCAGTAAAATGGGGATGGCCACACCTAACAGCCCTGCTTATGGTGGGATTAGAGCATCTGGCACACAGCAGGTGATTAATAAAGGTTAGTTCCCTTCTGCTTGATCTGTGAAGGAACGGAATCCCAGGGCTGCAGGATTTCCAAACAGGGAGAGATGACTGTGGCTGCCTGACCCTGAGGCTTAAGTGCCCTGAGGAACAGCCTGTGTTTATCCCACGAGAAGGGTGGGTTCAAACAGGGTGGAGGGTGCAGTGTGAACCCTGGCACTGAAGTAGGGAGAAGTGAGAGGTGTGTGTTGACAGGAAGCAGACAACTGGCCAGAGCAGAAGGAATGTGCTGGAGAATTGAATCAAAGTCAGAAGGTGCTTTGGGGTCAGCTCACGTAGGGCCCTGAACTCCAGTCTAAAGTTGATTTGGACTTTATCTTATTGTCAGTGGGAAGCCACCAAAGGCTTTTGAGTAGGGAAAGTGGCAAAATGAAAGCTGTTTTGAGACGCTCCATTCGGGATGAACTTCCAGACCACAGTGAGGAGCCTAGTGGCAGGGAGGGGTGCATGGAGATGACTGTGATGGCCCAGGGGCTGGCAGGGACACCGACAGGGAGAACAGAAAAGCAGCCGGGCAGGTTTAAGAGGCAAGAAGGCACCAGGGGAGGCAAGTCACACAGTCTGGGAAAGAAGGGACGCTCAAAGGATCGGATGTTGCAGAGCTGCTTCCCCGGTGACTTTGCAGGAAGCATCACTATACTGTGGTGAGGACAATGCTCTTCCCCAGATGACTTCTAACTTCTAACTCCTCCTCCTCGTTTCCTGTACTTGGTCCTTGGCATTAAAAAAATTCCTGTTCCTTTCACTATCAAATCATACATTTTAGTTTTTAAAAATAAAACAATTGTCTTTCTTCTACTCCTTCAAATTCACTTAAACTTCCCATAAGCATAAACGTAAATTGTTGGTTGTTTCAATGTTACAGAGAAGCTGTTATTCCGTAATTGAGTGTGGAAAGTGAAAGGAGGTGATACACCCTGCACAGCCCGGCTCCCTCTGGGGGTCACTCCGGCTTAGGTACATATAAAGATAAGAATCTGGAATAAAGTAATCCAAAAGCGGCTTTCCCCAGATATAGCTTATGAATTATGACTAAGATGAAACAATGTAGGGATTTGCTTGAACCTCATTCTGGTCATAGTTTTAGGAAATATTGGCGTTTTAGGCAAAGGGTCTGTTACAGTACATGTGATTTGTCTGTCTCATCAATAAACTGAAGAACTTCCTTATATCATTATTGGTAACTTCTATCTATGGTAAAGTTTTAGTGGAGTTTTCATAAAATTGTTCCATTTGGCAGTGGTATAAATTGGTTTGAAAATTAACTAAATAAAAACAATCATTATCAGAAAGTGAATCTGTCACTTCCCTGACCCTCTGTGGATCACTAAGTTCAACAGTTACACCCAAAATATCTGTGTAATCCTTTAAGGTCGGTGTAATGTGATTTTCAATCCACTCTTCTTCAAAATCACTTCCACTAACAGATTCTATTACATTTCTTCTTGCCATTTTGATGTTCTAATATCAGACTCATAACTGTCTTCTGATAAACTATCATTTTCCAGATCACTATAAAAATATTTCAAAATCACTTGGACAATCAGATAAAGCATCTGAATATAATTCATTGAAAAATTCTTCACCATCATGATCTGTCAAGGTTGAAAACTTTGTAATACTAGAATTATGATAAAAACCTGAATATCTAGAAACCTATTGAATATCCTGAAATCTAGAATATCTATTTTTTTATAGTAAAGTGAACATGACTGAAACATGATCGAGAAGGCTTTTACGATTACCTTGTGTTTTAAAAATTGCAATAGCTAAGCCAATGCAAACATGAGTTAACTCGTGATCAGTCAACATTTGGGCATGAAAACATGAGTTAACTTGTGACCAGTCAACAACGTGTTAATAGACAACATTTGGGAAATGAAGCTCAACAGGTATCCAGTATCAAGAATAGCTGTGTTTATATTGAGCCAGACTTAAAGAACTAGAGATCATGATGTGCCAGTGTCTGACAACCGGGAGAGGAGTCCTGGTTTCCAGCATATAAATGCTCCCCCAGGGCTGATTTTGGCTTCACAAAGTGAGGTCACTGCAGGGTTGGGAAGAGACTCCTGGCTCTCCTGAGTTGGTATCAGCTGATCAGAAAGCCATGGCATTGGAGAAGAAATCAGCCAGGAGCAAGTGAAACTTTTTTACAGGGATATGATACAATGAAATGTCAACAAAATTGGCTAGTAACCCCATCTCACAGGTGACAGCCCAATGTTATCAAGGGCTTATTCTGTGTCAGATGCTGTGTTTGGCTTGGTACATATGAGTTTTAGATTTAAAAGTGTCTTGCTTTTGTGACTTAAAAAAAAAAAATCACCTAACCATTCTGGGCTTCGTTCCTCACTGGAAAATGCAGAGAACTATGAAAGGGTCCTGTTTTCAAAGTATACACTAGGGAGCCCCCAAGCCCACAATGGCGGCCAGAGGAACTGCCTGTCTGCATCTGGAGGCTTGTGAACTGAGCTTTGGCAAAAACCTGTTTTTATTTTCCTTATCAGCATTGTGCTTAAGAATTCATAGGAAAAACATTTTTTTTTGAAAACTACTAGCCTTCATTTCTAAGAACTCTTCATTCTTGGATTCTAAATCCCTCCTGACAGATTGGAAGCTGAAAAACAAACAATTCCAATTATGATTTTGCCAGATAAGAGGTATGTTCTTCTTGACAAGTCATCTCTCCTTACATATTGCTGGAGTGGACAGTAACATCAAAATAACGAGGTTTTGATCTATGAATGCAGAGGGGCAAATCAGGAGAGAAAGCTTTGCTTTTAACGGCAGGGACCTTAATTCTGAGGAAACATCTGTCGCGACTGCAGAACCTGAGCTCACGATTCATGATGATCTCACACAGCACAGACGAGTGGAGGCACACGGAGCACATTAAGTAAAAGGGATCAGACAAAGAGGGCAGGTGCCCAACTTCCGACTTAGCTCTCATCAGCAACAAGATCGCTTTGTAAAGATTCCAGGTGTCCAAACTTTTTTATTTTCTGTCGCACACTGAAAGAATTGTTGTCTTGGGTCACATGGTAAATACACACACACTAATGAAAGCTGATGCTCAGAAGAAAAGGCCCAGACACACCTTTCCCAATGTCCCACGCCACAGCTAAGCAAAACCATCCTCAAATAATCTGTATGCAGCCTACGGGCTGCAGGTTGGACATCCCTGGTTTAAATAAACAAATTTCTTTCATTTCTAACCAAGAATAGACAGCTCAACAAAGAGTTTTGTTGTTATTTTTTTGAAACAGGGTTGTACTCTTGTTGCCTTGGCTAAGGCCACCATGCATGGTCTCAACAATTTTAAAAATTAGCTAAAGAAGAAAGTGCTAGCAGATACAGCTTTAGATGAAAATAAAACCAAAATGTAAAAGATGAAAAATACTAAAGCCTTCAGCTTTTCAGTGACATTCCTCCGCAGAAGCTGAATTTTAAAGCAAATTCAAAGACAGCACTACAGGAATGAAAGTCCACAGGCTCCCTCTGGCACCCTCAGCTTGTTTCACTGCTGCTCATTTATGCCTGTCTGCCTGCATTCACTTTGGTCAATTCCCACTCAGAGCATTCTGGGCCTTGGGAGAGGGGAGCAGCTCAGGACACAGATCTCTCCCTGCAGCTCTGATGTCTTCTCATGATTGTATAGGACATCTCATTAAAAAAACCAAAAATACAAAAACAAAAACAAAAACAAATCAGCTGTGGGTAGTTGTTTTAAATGGGCCTTCTAGACCTTTTTCCTTCCTTTTTGTATTTGTCACTGAAGCTTTGATAACACCACAAGGATGACAATGGCATCAAGAGACTGAGGGACTGGGAAAACCCTTCTCAACTTACTTGGGGTGGCTGCAGATCCAAAGCCCCCGCTGGCTGCGCTGAATGGGTTTTTGTTGGCTGCATCCTGGCTGGGTTTCCCTCCAAGGCCACTGAAGAAACCTCCCCCTCTTCCAGTATTTCCAGACCCAAACACACTGCCACTGGAAGAGGACGACTGCTGAAAAACAAAAGGGTCAGGAAGTAAGATAGGATGAGAGGTCATCGGAAAATGGCAGGCCATATCCGTGGGCAGGAGGTGCTCACAGCTGGTACAAATGGAAAATGCAAGGGAGCTCAGATTAGCTCTAGTGTGGATGTGGACAGGGACTTCCTACAAATCAGAAGTTCTCAAGTTATTCTACCACCACAGTTCTCTAAAAACGTTACAATAGGAGGTGGGAACTTGTAGTGTTTATCAGCCCTGCTGCCTAAAGTCTGAGACAATGTCAGAAAAACAGACATCCACCAAATAGAAATGTTTAAAAACATCTCGTGGTTACTATGAGCACACTTATTCTGATTCCTCCAGTGTCTAGGAGAACTCATCAGCAATGGATAAGTGATTTATACTGTCTTTCTCTCAATTTGTGCATTTTATTTCATAATGACTTTCTCAGTGCTGCAGAAATAAGCTTAAATTAGCTTCACTGTTGAAATGATGACCACAGCTGAATTCTGTCCAAGTTCCTGTATCTTATGCTCAGAGGATGCTGCTAACTTAGGGGTAGACGCTGACTCAAAGCTGTATCAGGCATCAGACACTTGATTTCTGTTTAGAAACTGGTTCTTTAAGAACAACCAGTTCTACATTTGAGAGCCCACTCACATTAGTTAAGCGTGTTATCTCCTTGGCTGATGGTGCAGAATAAAGATGGGCTTTTGAAACGTGGCTGTGCACCGGAACTTACAGGAGCCTCTTTCAAATGGAGGGTATAGTCGTGGTACTAGTCCTTTTTGTAAAATGGGGATAATAAACTACCCACCTCAAAATGGTGTGTAAAATATATGAGCTAAGAAACACAATCCTCTTTAGAACAATGCCTGAAATGGAATTACCTGATCAAAAACAGTCGCTGCTGAGTATTTTAACAATACCAACAGGACGATGATCAAGCACTCTGCATAGGTACTTTCCTAAGTAATCATTTAATCTTCATAAGAGTCAAACCTCCAGGGGACCACTCCCAAAACATCTCCCCAGCACTTCCCTCCTCTCTAGTCTGCTCTGAACAAACTAAACCCAACCCTTTGCCGGGACTACGCAGCAACTTACCTGTGTTCGCCAGCAGGTAGAGTATCACTGAAATGGTAGTGGGATTATTTCACCCCTTTTTACAAATTCTAACAGACCCTCTGTGATCTGTCTCTGTCTCTCTCACATCTTTTATCATCCTCTCCCTCCCTTGGTACAGTCTGCCTTTTGTTCCTCGAACATGACAAGCTTATGTTTGCCTTAAGGCAATTGACTTAATGTACTTGCTGTTTTACCATGTTTTTTTCCTTTAAATTTCTTAGAAAAAAAAAAACAACCTATAACAGTTCACTATAGCCATTTAATGACGAATAACAGCTAGGAATCCAATCCAATCCAAGCACAAAAGCGCAGGCTTTGGTAAGTAGTCAACTGCCACCAAAAGGAAGAAGGCACGGCGTTTGTTTTTGAGACAGAGCCTCAAGCTGTCCCCCAGGGTAGAGTGCTATGGCTTCACTACTCACAGCAACCTCCAACTCCTGGGCTCAAGTGAGTCTCCTGCCTCTGCCTCCCAAGTAGCTGGGATCACAGGCGCCTGCCACAACGCCCGGCTATTTTTTGGTTGCAGCCATTATTGTTGTTTGGCGGGTCTGGGCTAGATTCGAACCTCCCACCTTAGGTGTATGTGGCTGGCGCCTTAGCCACTTGAGCCACAGGCACTGAGCCACAACTGATGTTTCTACATAGGAAGTATCACACTGTTTAGCCGACTGCCACCTATCAGGCTGAAAGGCAGGAAACTGCTGGTAGGTGAACATTCTACCTGCAAATCCTACTAATTTTAGAAGGTTTAGCCTAATTTTAATAATGTCATTTGATAATGGTTACCCACAGAAATGAATAGAGCAGATAACTAATGTACTTCACTGAAGTGGATATGAACTGATAGTTACTGCACCTTCACGAATGGTGACAGAGAATTCTATGCAATGTAGCCTAGGAATGAAGCGGATCCCAGACTTGGCAATCGTTTCATCACGTCATTCCCAGTATACATCTCAACAAACCATAACCACAGCACTATTATGACAGAAAAATTTAATAATAACTCCTTAATATCACAGAATAAGGACTAAGTCAAATACTTCACAGGAAGCAAAAGAGGACCAAGGACCAAGTTAACTCTGAAGCCACACCACAAGGATGCAGTCAGCAATGAGAGCCTGGGGAGCTACAGGACAGATGACAAGCTCTGCTCAACAAGTGACGGTGATGATGAATAAGAAATGGAGACAAGAAGGGGAAATCTACAGAGAGACCGAAGAGGTGTATTAATAAAACTCAATGTGTGGCGCTTACCTGGTCCTAATTCAAAGAGACAAAATGTAAAATGAAGAAGAGAGATATTTATCTGACTTCTTTGGAGAGGTATTTCCTGCCCATCTGACCTAACCCATCTTTCCTGATTATCATCACATGCTTTATTTCTTCCCAGTACTTAACACTCTTAGAAATTAAAGACTGATCCACCTCACCATATAGAAGCTTTGTGAGCATTGTCACTTTTGTCTGTCTTACTCACCACTAATTTCTACATGAATAATACAATAATTCGGACAGGCCCTGTTTCAGTCTACGAGTATTGGGATTATAGGCATGAACCACCTGTACTTTGTGTTTGTATAGATTGAGTCAAAGTTATACATACAAGTGCAGCCTTCACCCAGACAGAGTACCCCACAGGTGTGGATTCACCTGTCTACTCTTCACCTGCAGCCTGACTTTCATTAAGGTTCCATATGTGAAGCCGGGAGCGGTGTCTTGTCTGTAATCCCAGCACTCTGGCAGGACAGGCTGGATGGACTCCTGAGCTCAAGAGTTCAAGCTTAGCCTGAGCAAGAGTGAGACACCATCTCTTAAAAAAAAAAAAAAAATCACAGGGCATTGTGGCAGGTGCCTATAGTCCCAGCTACTTGGGAAGTTGAGGTAAGAAAACTGCTTGAGCCCAAGAGTTTGAGGATGCTGTGAGTTATGATCCCATGGCACTTCTACCCCAAGGTAATTGAGACTCTGTCTCAAAAAAAAAAAAAAAAAAAGATTCCGTTTGTGCACTTAGTTCCAATTTGGTATTGAGTAGATATGTTTGTTTCTCCATTCTTGTAGTATTTCATTTAGAAGAATAGTTTCCAGTTCCTTCCAGGTTGCCCCTGCCAAAACACTAGATGGCCATTTTATTTTTAATTCCTGAGGAGTACTTCATAGTATGCAAATACCACAGTTTATTAATCCATTTGTGTATTGGCAGGCACTTGGGTTGTTCCTACAACTTTGCAATTGTGTACTGTGCTGCTATAAACATTCAAGTGCAGGTGTCTTTTTAATAAAATGTCCTTTTTTCCTTTGGTTATATATTCCCAGCAGTGTGACTGCTGGATTAAATGGGAGGTCTACCTAAAGTTCTTTGAGGTATCTCCATACCATTTTCCACAGAGGCTATACTAGTTTGCAGTCCCTCCAACAATGTGTAAGAGTTCCTTTCTCTCTGCATCCAAGCCAGCATCTGTTAACGCTATACCTGAAGTTTCCATCTATTTTGTGTAGGAACAGTACATTTTATAAATATACAATTTACTTATCCATTCTTCAACTGATAAGCATTTGTTTCCTGTGTTTAGCTATTAAGAATATTATCCTATTGGCTCAGCGCCTGTGGCTAAAATGGCTAAGGCGCCAGCCACATACACCTAAGGTGGCAGGTTTGAATCCAGCCTGGGTCCACCAAGCAACAATGACGGCTGCAACCAAAAAATAGCTGGGCGTTGTGGCTGGTGCCTGTGGTCCCAGCTACTTGGGAGGCTGAGGCAGGAGACTCACTTGAGCCCAGGAGTTGGAGGTTGCTGTGAGCTATGATGTCACAGCACTCTACCCAGGGGGACAGCTTGAGGCTCTGTCTCAAAAAAAAGAATATTATCCTATCAATATTATTTTTTAAGAGCCAGGTTCTCACTATGTTGCCCAGGCTGCAGTGCAGTGGCTATTCACAGGTGCGATCCCACTACTGATCAGCACTGGAGCTTGGACCTGCTCTGTTTCCAACCTGGGCCAGTTCACCCCTCCTTAGGCAACCTGGTGGTCTCCAGCTCCAGGGAGGTCACCATATTGATGATGAACTTAGTGCAGACATACCTGATTGGCATAGCACGCTACAGCCCATAACTCCTAGACTTAAGCGATCCTCCTGTGTCAGCCTCCCAAATAGCTGGGACTACAAGGATGCAACACGGTGCCCAGCAAACATTATTTTTTTAGAAACAGGGTTACTCTCTGTTGCCCAGACTGCAACAGAGAGTGGCAGTAGCATCATCACAGCTCACTCAAACTCCTGAGCTAAGGAGACCCTCCTGACTCAGCCTCCAGAGTAGTTAGGACTACAGGTGTGTGCCACCACACCCAGCTAATTTTAATTTTTCATTTTTTTGTAGAGATAGGACCTTGCTTTTTGGCCAGGCCAGTCTTAAACTCCTGGTCTCAAGTGATCCTTCTGCCTTGGCCGTTCAAAGTGCTGGAATTACAAGCATCAGACACTGTGCTTGGTCTACTATGTACATTCTTATCCATATCTTTTGCTGAGCAAAAACATTCTTGTTTATTAGATATTCATGGTAGATCTGCTATGAGGGGTCTGTAGGAATTTTGTATATTTAGTTTTGATACTGCCTGATGGCTTTTCAAAGTGGTTAATGGGATTTTATACTTTCACCAGCAATATATGAGAATTTCTCTCTCTCTTTTTTTTTTTTAGAGACAGAGTCTGACTTTGTCACCCTCGGTAGAGTGCTGTGGCATCATAGCTCACAGCAGCCTCCAACTCTTGGGCTTAGGTGATTCTCTTGCCTCAGCGTCCCGAGTAGCTGGGATTACAGGTGCCCGTCACAACGCCCGGCTATTTTTTGTTGCAATTTGGCTGGGGCCGGGTTTGAACCCACCACCCTTGGTATATGGGGCTGGCACCCTACTCACCTGAGCCACAGGCACCACCTAATAGAATTTCAGTTGCTCTTTTCCTCACTAATATTTGGCATTATCAGCCCTTTTAATTTCATTTAATTTGGGTGTAGCTGTATTTTCTTCTTTTTGATTTGTAGGAATTCCTTACATACTCTGAATACAATTAATCCTTTGGTTATGTAGGCTACAATTTTCCTATTTCATGGCTTGTTCTACCCTAACATTAAGAAGGCTGTAATTTTAGTGAGGTAGAATTTTCCTTCTGCCTGAGGACTATCTGTTAGAATTTCCTTCAGGTCTGCTAAACATGCATTCTGTCAGTTGGTTTATCTCAAACAAAAGTCTTGATTTTTATTTCATTCTCTGCAGTTGCTGCCAGAAGTCAGCAGTCACTGCAACTTGGCTACTTAGAATGTAACCTGTCTTTTTCTCTACCTGCTTCTTCTGGGTTTTGTTGTTGTTGTTCTGCAGTTTCACTAGGACAGGTCTCAGAATCAATTTCCCTTAATGTTAATATATTCTGTGTGGCACTTGTTGGGCATCTGAATCTGTGGATTGCTGTTACCTATTTGGTTTAGAAATTTCTGTCTTTTTTTTCTAATATTGCCACACATTGTCTCTCTTCTCCTTGTGGGATTCTGATCAAATGTATATGAGATTTTTCTCTGGAAGGATTTTTGCTCTTTCGTATTTTCCATCTTCCTTTGCTCTCCATGATGCATTCCAGATAATTCAACCTACTTTTTTAGTTCAAGGGTCACCAAACTACAGCTCAGGGGTCAAATCCAGGCCATTGCCTGTTTTTGTTAGTAAAGCTTTACTGGAACATAACCACACTCACTCGTTCTGCAGATTCTGGCTGCTTTCCCATCCACGGCAGAGGTGGCCGACAGCCTCAGGGCCTGAACACTCACTGTCCTATCCTGTTCTAGTGAGCTACTACTCTTTCCAGCTTGTTCTAATCATTTAAAATATATCCACTAAGTTTTAAATCTTAACTATTGTATTTTTTCTAGAAATTCAATGTGGTTATTTTTCAAATCTGCTCTGACACTTTTAAAAAATTTCCTACTCCTTAATGGTATTTTCAAGTTTGTTTCATTTCTTTTAAACATGTAAAACATATTTGATTTATACTGTAGGTAGCCTCTGCAAAGATATTCCTGATGTTTATTCTAGCTCTTGCTCATGGTTCCTTATTTCCTTGTGTGACTAATTTAGGTGTGGTAATTCTTTCTTACAAAAAAATTATTTATAAGAATAATTTGAGGCCTAGAGTAAAATACGTTTTATTTAGAGGGAGTCTGACTGCTCTGCCCAACATCTGGAAGCTCCACCATGCTAGAACCATGTCAGACACATTTGAGGGCTGAGCCTGTTAATCTGGAGTCCCAGCTTATTGTTGAGGAAGGTCTCTATTTTGTCCATATCTTAGTACTTTTTGTCTCTTTACCCTGGGGATTTTTAAATAGAGAATTCAAATTTTCTTAGATTAGCAAATGCCGTTGAGATGAAAGCAGCTTCTGTGTGGAACTTTACTTTTCGAGGTCCCCATTTTCCTTTTAATTTAGGTTGGTAAAATACCTAGTTAGTTTATGTTGTATCTAACAGTTTTAGCAGTTTTGAGTAGGAACTTAGTTTGAATAACCCAGTCCTCCATTATAAGAAATTGGAAATCAGAAGTTCATTTCTCCAGTTTGATGGAAGTATTTCAGATTGCATGTGAAAACCCCACACTGTACCCCAGAAGTGCATTAATGTACATAGTTACCATTCAATTAAAAAAAAAAAAAGAAGAAGTTCATTTCTCTCTTTTAGAGAGATCACTAAGGGGGAGCCCATCTTCAAACAAAAGTAAAGATGATGAAGAATATCTCCTATGCATCTATAAAAACCATAAATTATTCCTAGCACTTTATTAACTGCTAGACTAATAGCAATTCTGCCTTCAGAGAATCAAACCCATTTCTAATACGTCAGAGAATCATTTTTCAGAAGGGTTCTTTAGGAGGCTAGTATGATCTAAAAGTTGCTGGTATGGGATAAAATAGTACATTTAACCTCTCTGGCCTCAGAGTCCTATCTCTCAAATGGCAGTAAATAACAGCGCCTACCTTATAGAGGTGCCCTGGTGATCACTTGCTTTAATCTGTATTAGGTACTTAATACTCCAGGTATTACACAGAGAACTTCAACTATACAAAGTCAAATAGCTCACGTCACCAAGAGGGGTCTCTGGACAACACACAGCTTTGGCACAGGGAGTGCACACAATCTCTGCTACACATTCTTCTTCCTTTTTTGTTTTCTTTAAATAACCATTTAAAAATATAAAAACTGGGTGGTGCCTGTGGCTCAGTGAGGAGGGTGCCAGCCCCATATACCAAGGGTGGCGGGTTTAAACCCAGCCCCAGCCAAACTGCAACAAAAAAACAGCCAGGCATTGTGGTGGGCACCTGCAGTCCCAGCTACTCAGGAAGCTGAGGCAAGCCCAAGCCTCAAAGCTGGAGGTTGCTGTGAGCTGTGATGCCATAGCACCCTACTGAGGATGACAAAGTGAGACTCTGTCTCTTTTTTTTTTTTTGAGACAGGAGCCTCAAACTGTCCCCCTGGGCAGAGTGCCGTGGCATTACAGCTCACAGCAACCTCCAACTCCTGGGCTCAAGCGAGTCTCTTGCCTCCGCCTCCCAAGTAGCTGGGACCACAGGTGCCCGCCACAACGCCTGGCTATTTTATGGTTGCCGTCGTCATTGTTGTTTGGCGGGTCCGGGCTGGGGATTCGAACCCGCTACCTTAGGTGTACGTGGCTGCCGCCTTAGCCGGTTGAGCTATAGGCGCCGAGCCGAGGAAGAGATTTTTATTTAAGCTTCCTAACAACTTAACACAAAGAAAAGTAGGAAAATATTGTTCTTCAAAGTACCCTTAAAAATAGTTTCATGAAACAGTGATTTCAGTCTTGCATCACTTGGTTATTACTGCAATTTAATGTTCCTAGTGACTT
>CAUYTI010010972.1:82500-133879 GCA_963575145.1 Galago senegalensis | reverse complement strand
AATATAGGTTTCAGCTCGGTGCCTATGGCTCAAGTGGCTAAGATGCCAGCCACGTACACCTGAGCTGGTGGATTCGAAACCAGCCCAGGCCCACCAAACAACAATGACAGCTGCAACCAAAAAAAAAAAATGGCCAGGCGGTGTGGCGGGCGCCGGTAGTCCCCGCTACTTGGGAGGCTGAGGCAGGAGACACGCTGGATCCCAGGAGTTGGAGGTTGCTGTGAGCGTGAAGCCCTGGCACTCTACCCAGGGGGATAGCTTGAGGCTCCATCTCAAAAAAAAAAAAAAAAAAAAAAGAACTTAAATAAATCTAGAGGCATTCCATTGCCAGATGTCAGGTCATGCTGTAAGTCTACAGTGATCGAAACAGCATGGTGGTTCGGTGCCTGTGGCTCAAGTGGCTAAGGCGCCAGCCACATACACCTTAGGTGGCAAATTCAAATCCAGCCCGGGCCCGCCAAAAACAACAATGATGGCTGCAACCAAAAAATAGCCGGGTGTTGTGGTGGGTGCCTGTGGTCCCAGCTACTTGGGAGGCTAAGGAAAGAGACTTGCTTGAGCCCAAGAGTTGGAGGTTGCTGTGAGCTATGATGCCACGGCACTCTACCCAGGGGGATAGCTTGAGGCTCTGTCTCAAAAAAAAAAAAAAAAACCAGCATGGTATTAGCATAAAAACTGAGACATAGATCTATGGAACACAAGAGGGAACCTACAGATGAAACCATCCTATCACCATCTGATCTATGATAAACTAAAGAAATGCAACACTGGGAAAAAGAATCCATATTTAATAAATGGTGCTGGGAGAACTGGTTAGCCACATGGAAAAGACTGAAACTAGACCCATGCGCCTCACTGTTTACAAAAACTGACTCATGCTGGATAAAAGATGTAAATCAAAGACACGAAACTATAAAAACTCTAGAAGAAAGCAGAAAAACCTCTTAACGATACAGACCTGGAGAAAGATTTTATGAGGATGGCCCCAATGGCAATTACAGCAACAACAAAAATAAATAAAGAGGCCCTGGGCAGCGCCTGTGGCTCAAAAGGGTAGGGCACTGGCCCCATATGCCAGAGGTGGCAGGTTCAAACCCAGCCCCGGCCAAAATGAAATAAAAAAATAAATAGGCCCTGATCAAGCTTAAATGATTCTGTACGCTTAAGAACACAATAAACAAAGTAAACAGACAACCTTCAGAATGGGAGAAGATATTCACACGTTACAAATCTGACAATGGGCTAATAACCAGAACCTACAGAGAACTCAAGCAAATCAACGAGAAAAGAACAACCAACCCAATTAATCCCTGGGCAAGAGACCGGAACAGAACCTTCTCCCAAGAAGACAGAAGAATGGCCAACAAACACATGAAAAAATGCTCATTGTCCCAACACATCAGAGAAATGCAAATCAAAAGCACCTGGAGATATCACTGCTCTCTCTCTCACCTCCTTCTGCCTTCCTTCTCTCTCTCTCTCTCTTCTTCCCCCTCACTCTTCTCTACTCTCTCTCTCTTTTCCCCACTCTCTCCTTATCTTCCCCCTCTTCTCTCTTCCTCGGTGCTGCTCTGCAGCCTCCCTCCCCTACCAATAAAGACCTTTCCTACAAAAAAAAAAAAAAGATATCACCTACTCCCAGTAAGAACAGCCCACCATCACTAAGTTCCAAGCTGCAAATATTGGCAGGGTGTGGAGAGAAGGGAACATTTATACACAGTTGGTGGGATGGCAAACTAATAAAGCCCCTTCTGGAAAGAAGTATGGAGAATCCTCAAAGAATTAAAAGCAGACCTTCCGCTTGATCCTGTAATCCTACTACCAGGTTGCTGCTCAGAAGAAGAAAAACCATTTTACCGAAGGACATTTGCACTTGAATGTATACAACAGCTCAATTCACAATCGCAAAGACACAGAAACAATGCAAGTGCCCATCAACCCATGAGGGTATTTGTAAACTGTAGTATATGCTATTCAGCTGTAAAAAGATGGAGACTTTACATCTGTTGGATTTACCTGGAAGGAGTGGAAGAACATTCTCCTTAGTAAAACATCTCAAGAATGGAAAAACAAGCATCCCACGTGCTCAATACTAATTTGAAAGCAAAAGATGAACAACTACAGGCCCCCAGGAGAGAAAAACACAATTAAAATCAAGAAGATGGAAGGGGCTCAGTAAGCTCCCACCTAAGGGTACAACACAGGGGTGTAAGGTACATCTCTTTGCTGCAGGACTCAAATACAACTGTGACTTTCCCTAACAAACACAAATAACGTAACCTATGTACACGTATGTTAATCTGAATTTTAAAAAAAATTTTATACTGCTGGCACCCAATGTTTAGGCAAGCAGCATGAGATTTTAAGAAAACAACCAGATTAATTAGTTTTATTTACAAAGGCCACACAGTCCTGCCAATTTCCTGCATAGCAGAGTACTCCAGATTCCAGTCTTGACTGAATCTCTGCATAATTATCAGGTAAAAGATTACTGCCTCATCTATAATTGGGAAAGGAACGGTTCTTCATATTTCTGGGATGAAAATTGAAAGCACGTACACAATCTTCAAGTAATAAGAAACAGGCCGTCTGAATGTGCAATCCAAATATTCAGGCCCGTGGCACAGTGGTTATGGCACCAGCCACATACAACAAGGCTTGCGGGTTTGAACCTGGCCCAGGCCTGCTAAACAACAATGACAAGTGCAACAAAAAATAGCCAGGCATTGTGGCGGGCACCTGTAGTCCCAGCTACTTGGGAGGCTAAGGCAAGAGAATCACCTAAGCCCAGGAGTTGTAGGTTGCTGTGAGCTGTGACTTCACAGCACTCTACCAAAGGTAACATAGTGAGACTCTTTCTCAAAAAGAAAAAGAGTCACAGAATTTAGCCATTTGATTCATTTACAACCTTCCAGAATAACACTGTACACTAATGCTAAATATTTAGTGACTATGTTCTGATGTATTTGTGTAGGTTGATATATACTTATTTACCCTTGGTATAAATTTTTCTGTTGTTATTTTCATGTACTTAAAATATAATTATTTAGCTGAATTAATATAAAACAACCCATGTACTAGGAATACTGGAGGTTAATTTCAATTCCCTACTAGTGTCAAATGTAATAATAGCTGTGATACGTTACTAACAGTCTGTATCATTCTCTAGAATGAGAAGGTGGACAGTGGATAATGTTTATTAAAGAAACTTTTTCCAAGATTTTGTTTTTGGAACATATATATTCAGATAAAGGCCACAACCACCAGCCCAGTGGTTACTGGCGTCAATAACCACTCAGATGTCAGATAACATCATCCTCACTCACACCTCTCTGTTCATTATGCTCAAGGCTTTGGTCTAGAACTGGAAAAATACTGGTAAGTTTTTGAGATGGTCACTCTCACATCCCACTGACAGAGGCACATATCAAGTCAACTTTTATGGAACGTGTACACCCTTTGGCCAAGTACTTCCACAAATCCAAATCAGAGATGCAATATTATGGTAGACTGAATCTGGCCACCAACTCTACCCTCAAGGGTACAGTCTACCAGATCTAGGTTAGCTCTGTTAACATAGCATCATGGAGTGATACTGTGTGACTTCTGAACAAGACTTTCTGGTCTCATCCAAACTCCAACTGCTATTCTGTGAACAGGCCCAGACTGGTCACCCTGAGGAAGCAGACAAGCAGAGAGACCTGTCACAGGGAGGGAAAGGCCCAGTGATTCTGGCCATTCCAACTGCCCACCCATCTGAGGCCCAGAGGGATCAGTGTGACCACTAAGTGCCCTGCAGTCTGCAGCTGACCCACCAACTCACTGCAACCTATCAGGTGAGCCCACACCAACTATCTCCTGCCCGTAATGCCCTGCAGTCCACACCTGACCCTCCAACTCACTGCAACACATCAGATGAGCCCACACCAACTATCTCCTGCCCATAATGCCCTGCAGTCCACACCTGACCCTCCAACTCACTGCAACCCATCAGGTATGCCCACCGACAAATGCCTCCTGCCCACAATGCCCTCCAGTCCACACCTGACCCTCCAACTCACTGCAACACATCAGGCATACCCACACCAACTATCTCCTGCCTGTAATGCCCTGAAGTCCACACCTGACCCTCCAACTCACTGCAACACATTAGATGAGCCCACCCCAACTATCTCCCACCTGTAATGCCCTGCAGTCTACACCTGACCCTCCAACTCACTGCAACACATCAGATGAGCCCCATCAACTACTTCCTGCCCGTAATGCCAATCCACACAACCACCAGCTGTGGGCCACTCAATCCCGAGGTGGCTTATTTTGTAGCAATAGGTAACTCATGTCAAATGTGGATAAAAAAATGATTTACTGGTGTCATTAATGCTAATGAACATTTTAAATCTAAATAAATGTCCGATAACAGGGACACATAAAACCATCAAATTATTTTTAAAAATATTTCATGACATCTGAATACCAAGGATACAAAAATAAAGTGGTAAAAACTAGAATAGTTAATCCTTCAATTTCATTACATTTAAAAATTTAATAGAAGCCTGAAGGAAATGTGTTAAAATATTCACATGTGATAGCTTCTGGGTAGGGAAAGGTACTGTCTTTACTTCCAATTTTTTTACACTATCCCATGCAGATCACATTTGTTACAGTATATATCTTTTTAATTTGGAACTAAAAATAACACACTAAGGGAAAACATGAAATGGTGCACTCAAGGCAAATTATTTCATTAATGTCCTTGATGAATTTATTGTTTAGGGAAAATATTAAATACTTTTAAATATACAGCCATGATCCCACTGCTAAGACTTATAAAAATGTTTTTGAAATCGTGAAACGCTGACAGAGAGGAAGCTGTCACGGAAGCCAGGCCAGGGTGGACGTGTGCAGGTGCAGATGTGACGCTGCCTGGGGACAACATCTGAAAGCTCCCCGTGGGCCAAGGAATCCCAACAAAACACAGTGGGGTGAATTCAGGCAGCAGCCTTCAACAAACTGTATCACAATTAAAGTGACATAATGCTGGAAGGCCTTAAATATTTGGGTAAAATGCTGATTTTTATACACATGGGTTGGTTCCAGAACCCACAAGCACAGCAAAATCTGTACATACTCAAATCCTGAGAGCAGCACTGCAGAACCCAAGTATGTGATAGTTCATGGGCTTCACATCCCACAGGTACTGTATTTTCAATCTCCTTCGGCTGAAAAGAACTCCACATGTACACAGACCTGTGCTCTTCAAGCATCAACTGCATTTTTATAATATGTTTATTGTTGATTGAAGGTTCAGTTTACTGATGAGAGTACTATTTTGTTTTTATTTTTTTGAGACAGAGTCTCACTATCACCCTGGGTAGGGTGTCATGGTGTCACGGCTCACAGCAACCTCAAACTCTTGGGCTCAAGTGATTCTTTTGTCTCAGCCTTCTGAGTAGCTGGGACTACAGGCGCCCACCACAATCCCCAGCTATTTTTAGAGACAAGGTCTCGCTCTGGCTCAGGCTGGTCTCAAACCTGTGAGCTCAGGCAATCTACCCACTTGGTCTCCCAAGTGCTAGAATTACAGGTGTAAGCCACCACGCCCAGCCTGGTGAGAATATTTTAAACATCAAAGCCTTTTCATGGTCGACTTAGGTTAAAACGGTTTCCTATGCAATTGCTATAAACTTGTACAACCCTCCACACCTAATAGTTACCCACAGTATCTGACACTAGGTAAAAACATCCGAACAGCCCCTAAACAGTCACACTGAGTGAGCATGGGCATCTCTCTTCTCCAGAAATCCCCTTCTTCCCTCTGTTCCTAAATGAGTGACTCACCCAGATTCAAGACTGCCTTGGAGAAAAACAAACCACTGGGGAATGGTCCTATCACCTCACCTTTCCCACTTTCCACCACCCAGTAAGAGCTAGCTTGGAAAGACCAAGTGATGAATATAAAACTAGTACACATATAACTATACCCCTAACAACTGCAAACCGCCAACTTGTGACAACATGACTTGATAAGGAAAATCCCAGTAAAAATGGAGCTTAAAGAAAGCAGACAAGTCCTCCTACCACTATCAGTAGAAGCAACAAAGCCAAACTGAACATCTAAAAGAAATTCAAGGTCCACAAACGTTAGCAGCACAGAAGTAATGGGCCTGCAACACCAAATCCAGGCAGGAGGATGGACGCTGCTTCTCCACCCAACAGGAAGTAACAGGAACTGGATTTACTTTCTTTCTCTAAACAGTAAAAAAAGGAACCGTGGTTTTCAAGACACTGGAGATCAGGCAATGAAAGATGGTGGTCACTGAGGGCAGAAACAGGCACGGCAGCCCACGAGCACCCCAACTTACTGTGTTTTGAAATAGTTTCTAGCCTATGATCTCTTGGTTAGCAGACAAGCTCCGTTGATTCCCTGAGTGGACAGGATGGAGTTGAAGGTCTAAGCAGGCCAAGGCAAAGAGAGTTCATAAAGTCAGAAGAAGGAATACCCGAACAGAGAGAACCATGGAAACCTGAAGAGGTCCCCACTTGCTAACCAGTGTGGTGGGAGACTACCGAAGACCAGGGAAGAACCATCACAAGGATTAGGGAATGGTTTCCAGCGTTTCCATATGACTGGGAGCAGTCACGGCTCCCCAAAGCCAGGATAACAAAAGGAACAATTCATAGAGCTTTGTGGAGAGTCCAGGAAAATCCAGACTTAGAAGTGGGGAAAAATTAGCGCTAGAATCTTCCAGAGCACTTCTCCAGAACTGCCTAACAAATAGTAAAGACAAGATTCAAAGGATCAAACTGCTGTCAAGTTACGTAGCTGTACCCCCAAATGATACTCAAAAATATGTATCAGAATACAAAAAGATCAGGCAATCAATCAATTAAGCAAAGATCAGCAGGCTTGCAAAATAGGTATAAAAACACAATCCATAAGGAAGAAAAAAATTAATTACTCAAAACTGACCCAGACTGCTTAGAATTAAATAACCAAAACAGGACTGTTACAAATATTAGAATAAAAGGAAGGATATATATGAACATAGTAACTGCATTCATGTTAAAAAAACTGAGATGGTTAGAAAGTAGAGACATGAAAAATATAGGCAAGATCTAAGTTAAATTTCTAAAGATAAAGACTAAGGTATCTGAGATGAAAAAATATACCAGAAAGATTAATAGCATATTAAACGCAGCTGTAGAAAGGAACAGCAGACTTGAAGATATAAGCAACCCAAACTATCCAAAATGAAGAAAAAATCTTAATGGCAAGCACCCTGACTAGCTGTAGTACAACCTCGAGCCCCCTCCAATATGTGTAATTAGAATCCTCAAAGACAAGAGAGAGATAGGGGAACCAGAAAAATAGATACTTGAAGAAATAACGGCTAAAAGTTTCAAAATTTCATGGAAAGTATAAACCCACAAATCCAGGAATTAAAGCAAACACAAATATAAGGAATACTAAAAATACTACCCCACGGTAGTACACCATAATCAAATTGCTCAACTCCAGTAATAAAGAGAAAAACTTAACAGAATCCACCGAACGCTAAGTGTCACAGCAGACCTCTCATCATTACAGTGAAAATGGCCTTAAAGTGCAACTGTGCCTCGACACCACAGGGGGCGCTGCACAGACCACAATCCCCGGACGCTTGATTCTCTGATATAAAATGGCATCACGCTTGTATGTAACCTGTGCACATCCTCCTGCATACGTTAAATCATCTCTAGATTAGCCAGGCGTGGCAGCTCACACCGGTCATCCCAGCACTTGAGAGGCCAAGGCAGGTGGACTGCCTGAGCTCACAAGTTTAAGACTAGCCTGAGCCAGAGTGAGACCTCATCTCTAAAAATAGCCGGGTGTGTGGCAGGCGCCTGTATTTCCAACTACTTGGGAGGCTGAGACAAGAGAATCACTTGAGCTGAGGTTGCTGTGAGCTGTGACTCCACAGCTCTCTAACAAGGGCAACAAAGTGCAATTCTATCTCAAAAAAAAAAACAAAAAAAAAAAACATCTCTAGTTTACTTATAATACCTAACACATGTAAATGCTATATAGTTATAGTCTATTGCTTTCCCCATTTGTATTATTTTTTATTGTTGTGTTATCTTTTATTGGTTTTTTCCAACTATTTTTGTTCTACAGTCTGTTAAATCCACAAGTGCAGACTCTTCATTATGAAGGGTCAACTGTACTGAAAGAAAAGTCTGCTCACCTAGAATCCTTTATCAAAAATAAAGGAAAGAGGCAGAACTTGCAGCACAAGGAGCTCAGCAAACCTTCTCCTAAGTAAAACAGTCATTTAACTGAAGAAAATCACTTTTTAAAAAAGCACTGCAAGTCCCCAGAAATTGTTCTAAGGGCATACAGCAAACAAGGAAACATTCATTCAAGAAATTCTGCTCAACTACCATGAGAACAACTGGAGTTTGCAGCGCTGAGCCACAAGCTGCCCTCCGCCTTCCCCATCCCCAACTCCACTCTGATGCTTTGTGCTGGCTGGGTTTGCTCAAAACAGCAGACAATCCCACTCCTCCAGGCTCTGAGTCTAGAGTACTAATTTCAACCTGGGAAGGGCGGATGACAAGAGTGCCCACGGCCCCAGACCCATTTTTCAGACATCTATTCCAGTCAGGCCTGGGCTACAAGACGGAGTCTCCCATTCTCCCCCAAGGCCCTACTAACAGGGGGATGTTTATTCCAGGTGCTTTTTCACTTGAAGGGTGGAGATGCCACCCTAGAAAGAACAAGCCACAACCAAGGCCACCACCACTCCCCAGCCCCCGTACAGCAGACGCGTCACTCTGGGAGGACCCCAGCACAACACAGCATCACAAAAATTCTATCTGGCCAAAGGCTTGTGCTCTGCAGCTCTGTGTAAGGAGGGTAGCATTACTCGGAACAAAGTGTGGGGAATTCTGCAAAGTAACTGACAAGTTTCCCTTCGCTTTAAAACAAGGAACAAAAAGCAAACAAGAATAAAACAGCAGAGAAACCACAAGTTTAACAGAGAGACCCAGAAAAGACACAACCACAAGGAGCTCTCCAAGAATCACAGTCAACCTTGGGCATCAGAAGCTCAGTGCACATCCACTGAGCTACAGCCAGGAGCAATCAGAGCAAACACGAGGCAGACTGAACACATTCCCCACGCTACAAACACAAGCAGCAGTGAAGACTGGAACCCTCACTAGCACAAAGGCTCAAACACAACTGCTGACTGAACACTGGCTGATAGATCACTCTAACCCAGAGGTGATTTGGAAGGAAACCAGGCTTTAAATAAATTCACTTGCATCTCGGGCAGTCAGGGAGACTACACGTAACTAAAGCTGCCACATCTCAGGAGGAAACAGCCAAGCTACAGGTGCCTACCAGGGCATGGGGCAAAACACTAAACTGTGATAACAGTCTCCCAAGACACACAGACATGCAATGATAAAGACAAATTCCAACTGTCTAAGGGGACTTACAGATAACTGGTGGCCAACAGCTAGATCACTGACCTAGGCAAGAGGGACCACCAGGTAGCCAGGCTAAAAGATAAAAATAAGGGGGAAAATATCTGAGCAGAAATATCAAAAGTTGCATACTCTGAGGATAGTAAAATGCGTAGAATAAGTCCAGATAAGTCACTAAACAAAGGAACAAGCAAAAAAAACAACAAACATGCTGAGAGAATAAAAGATTAGTACCTGGAATTGCTATAATGTATTATATAAAATGACAAGTTTCTGAAAAATACGAGAAATGCAAATTAACAGGAAAAGTATAATTTATACAACATGGGGAGCAAGCAATAAAAATTATTCGTGAGGGCCCCAGACGTTGGCCTTAATAAAACTTCAAAAGAGCCTTTATAAATTAAATAGGTTCAAAGAACTCAAGGAAACCGTATCTAAAGAATCAAAGGGGAGAAAAAAGAATCACAGGAAGGTATAGTAACAAAATCTTGTGAAGTAGATAATACCAGTAAAGAGACATAAATGGTAAGAACCAGATGGACATTCCAGAATGGAAAAGAGCAACAGTCAAAACAAAAAATTCACAGGATTAATTCAACAGCAGATTTGAGCTCACAGGAGGAGGAATCACCAAATCTGAAGAAAACTCAACAGAAAGAAAGAGATCTGAAAAATGCGGAGAAAAAATAAGAGACCCAGAGCTCCGTGTGGCATCACTAAACACGTCAACATACATACATGGGAATATTGGAAGGAGAAGGGTTAAAGAAAGGGGAGGTGACACAGCCAAAAAAATAAAGTTTTCTTATATTCCACCACTAATGTACTCTTGTTCTTCTAGCTTTAGACCATGTGAAAAAACTGGGTGTTTCACGGGGTGGGATGAGAGAAGGGAACATTATAACCTGTGTCACCCTATTCATTTGTTAAATATTATTTGCAAGTCCTTTGCTTACCAAAGGAAACCCAATTTCACTCCAAGGTTTTGAGAACTGTGTTTAAATAAATGCAAATAAAAAATAAACAAACAAAAAAAAAGAAAGTTTAAAATCTTCCCAGGTGAAAAACACTAATCTTCACGCCAAAGAAACTTGACAAACTTGAGTAAGATAAACACAAAGAAATTCACACTCAGACACAAGATAGTGAAAATGTTGAACATCAGAGATAAAGAGACTCTCAGAAGCAGAAAGAGAAAAAACAACCAATCACACAAAAGAAAGACTCCACAGACTTCCCATCAAAACAAGAGGCCAAAAGACAGTGAGGCTGCAATTCAAAGTAAAATGCAAAAAATTCAATGCAAAAAATTCTCTTTCAAAAATAAAAGTAAAACAAGGGTTCCTAGATAAATAAAAACTAAAAGATTTGCTGCTCATAGACCCACCTGATAAGAAACACCAAGAAATTCCTTCAGGCTTTGAAAGCAAATGACCACAGACAGTGAGTCAAGTTGGAACACAAAAACAAAGAGCCCAAATAAAGGTAATTATGTAGGTAACTGTTAATGGCATATACCCTCTCTTTTGTCTTAACTAATTTAAAAGGCAATTGCATTAAAAAAATGTACAGGCTCGGTGCCTGTAGCTCAGTGAGTAGGGCGCCAGCCACATACACCAAAGCTGGTGGGTTCGAGCCCAGCCTGGACCTGCTAAACTATGACAACTGCAACTAAAAATACCCAGGCACTGTGGCAGGCACCTGTAGTCCCAGCTACTTGGGAGGATGAGACAAGAGAATCGCTTAAGCCCAAGAGTTGGAGGTTGCTATGAGCTGTGACGTCACAGCACTCTACCGAGGACAACAAAGTGAGACTCTGTCTCAAAAAAAAAAAAAAAGTGTACATAATTATATTCTTGGGCCTATAACAAGTAATATATTGAATGTTAACAAAAAAGACCAATAATGTATTTGACAATAAGAGCACAAAGGAGGAGGTTTGACACAAACTTGCATTTGAGTAGATCATGACATCAAGACACTAATTCACAGGAAGAAACTAATTCTCTTTATTGGTATAGTTGAGACCAGTAAATTTGGTATAAATAATACCAACAAAATTTATAAGATTTTATTATCATACATTCCTTTAAGAAATGGTATATAAGAATGCCATGACAATTATAATTTAAAAGGATATTACATAATCAATAATTAATAAAATATTTAGTTTTGTAACATATAGATGTACTATGTATAACAGCAGAAAAACAAGTGAATAACAGAGCTGTATAGAATTAATTTCTACATGTAACTGGAATTAAGTTAGTATAATCTAAGATACTGTGAATAGTATTGACGGTTTTTATAACATCTATATTATCATAGGCTTGCAAGTACAAAAAAATCAAAAACATTAAAATGTTACACTAGAAAATACCTACTTTACATAAAAGAAGGTAGTAAAAGAGAAACAGAGGGGCAAAAAAGGCTTGTGACATGCAGGGATAAAAGGCAAAGTATCAGACGTAAGCCCAACCATTTTAATAGTAAGATTAAAGATAAACTGATCAAACAAATACAAAAGGCACAGACCATGGAAGGAGTATAAAAACAAGATCTAAAGCCATGTGGTCCTTAGAAGACAAATTCTAGATTCAAAGATATAAAAAGTTTGAAGTCCAAAAGATGAAAAAAAACACCAAACATAAGAAATAGCTATAGCAAAATTAGATAAAATACACTTCAAATAACGGAAGCTACTGGAGATAAATATTTCATAATGATAAAGCATTAACGTATCAGAAAATATTTTAAAAAATAAACATTTTTGCACCTAACCACTCAGCCCAAAATAACATATTTGAAAGGAGAACCAGATAATTTCATATGTAATATTTGGAGACTTCAATTCTCCACTTTCAATAATACAATTGGACAGAAGATAAAGAAATAAAGTCTTAACAACACTGTCAAACAATGAGACTTAAGAGACTTCTATGAAACACTCCACCCTAGAGCAGAGCAAACATTTTTCAAGTGCACAGTGAACGCGGGAGAGGATGAGTATGTGTTTAACCACAGAGCAAGCGTCACAAACCATACAAAGGATGTACTCCAACCACAGTGCAATTCTATTAGAAATCAGTGACAGAAGGAAATCTGGTAAATTAACAAGTGTGCGGAAAATAAACAACACATTTCTACATAAACAATGGGTCAAAAAATAAATCACTCAGCAATTCCACTCCTACGTACACATCCAAAAGAAATTAAAACATGTGCCCACACAAAACTTATACACATATATTCAGAATACCCAAAAGAATGCAATCAAAATGCCTTAGTGAATTTATTATTAATTTATTATTAATTTTTATTATTAAATTAAGAGATAAACAAACATGGCCATATGATGGGATATTCTTTGGCAATAAAAAGAATAAAACAAATGAAGTATTAATACTTGAAAACAGCAGAGAAACCAGTCACAAAAGTCCGCATATTCTACGGTTCTGTTCATATGCAGAGTCCAGAATGGGCAAATCTATAGATACAGAAATTAGATTACTGGTTACCAGGGGCTCAAAGAGGAAAGGTAAGGGACTTTTATACCTGTAATAGTCGTCCTCCATACCGGGAAGGGACTACTGATGAGTACGGTTCTCATTCTGAGAGGTGATAAAAATGTCCTCAACTTAAATCATGACTTGTACAACGTGCATATAGTAAAAACTACTGTTTAAACGACTATGGTTTAATTGGATGTCTTGTATGGTGTATGACTATGTTTCAAAAAAGATGTTAAAAAAGATGGCAAGACAAAAATATTTTCAGATACGTAAATGCTGAAAAACTTCATCGTCAACATTCCTATACTAAAAAGTTAAAGGAAGTCCTTCAGGCCAGCGGTTCTCAACTGGTGGGTCGTGATCCCTTTCTAACAATGAAAATATATCGAGGCATTAAGAAGGTTGAGAACCACTGCTTTAAGCAAAAGGAAAAGGATAAAAGATGGAAATACAGATCTATACCATGCTAAGAAAAGTACCACCTACATTAACAACATATATAAAATAGCTACCGTATACACACACACACACACACACACATCTATGTACGTATTTCCTTAAAAGGCAAACAGTTAAATAAAAATAACAAGGTAATGTGTGGTTTCTAACATGTGTTTAAGTGACACAAATCACCACCACAGCACAGGGTGTGTTTTATACTATGTATGAAATGGGTAATATTATTTGAATAGACCGTGACAACTTAAGGATGGATAATAGTGATTACAAAAGATGGGTAACAGATGAATCGGCCAGTGGGCCATGAAGAGGATCTCTGCTGTACTGCAAAAATTTTAAAGACCATTAATTATCTTCAAAAAGAAGTGCAAAGCACAGTAAGTATATTCTCTTTTAAATTCAACATAATTTAAGCGTGCCATGGAAGTTTAATTCTAGGTTCAGGGGTGCTGTGAGATAAAAAAAGGCTGAAAAACACTGATGCATGAGGTGCTATAAATCTTTCATACAATCACTGAACTAACTAAAGGATTACTGCTAATAAGAAAATAAAGGAAAACCCAGAATCATAAAAAGACAGAACAAATGAACAATAAAGAAGGGAAACCATAAAAAAAAGCAAGAGCACAAAAAATAAATAGAAAGATCATAAACTATATCAATAGTTACAGTAAAGGTAAATGGTCTAAAGACCCCAGTTTAGAGACAGAGATTGTTAGGATGGATTACAAATGGAAAGCAACACCCATCTTGGTGCCTACAAGAAAACACAACTCAAACAGGTGAAAAGCAAAAAGATGGTAAGATCTATACTTTACTAATACTACTCAAAGGAAGGCTCTGGTGACTATTTTAATAACCAAGTAAACTTCACAGCAAAAAGCAGCAGCAAATTTATTTTATAATCAGACCTAACCCTAAGCATTCAGGAGGACATAAAAATTGCAAATGCTTTTACCCCAGGTACAGGGCTTCAAACTCTGATAGAGCTAAAGTACAGAGCCAAGTTCAACATCTTGCTCTCAGTAACTGACAGAAATAGACAGTAGACTATCTACTATCTAAAGTCTTCAAGTAGACGTTAACAAAAGTATGAACCAACTTCACCTAATTGGTCTAATTTATGAGAAACTACCTCACAACAGCTGACTATATTCTTCCCAAATGCACACCAAGACAGACCTTATTCTGCACCACAAAACAGGTCTTAATAAATTTAAAAGGATTCACATATTTCAAAGTATTTGACCACAGTGTAATTAAACCAGACATCAATGACGGAATGATACCTAGAAAGACCTCAAATATATGGAAAATGAACACCACACATCTAAATACCTCATGAGTTAAAAAAAATTAAAAAGAAAATTAGAAGGTATTTTCTCCTGAATGTATGTGAAATAAAAAGCATTAAAATCTGTGGGATGCCAATAAAGTAATTCTTACGCAGAAATTAATAACACTAAACACAAAAATTAGAAAAGATCTCAAAGCCATGCCTTCAGCGTCTACCTTATGAAACTCGAAAAAAAGTGAATGAAACCGAAAATACACAGAAAAATGATAATATTATTACAGATCGATGTGGAAATCAGTGAACTGGAAAACAGAAAAGTGACCAATATCCCAATTCAGTAGGTTCAGGGGTCGCACCCCGACTTCTGTATTTTAATAATGCTGCAGGTGATTCTGATGCAGAATCTCAGCTGTTGGTCTAGATTTCCCGTAGAATCCTTCCGGCACTATGCTCTTTACGTGTGAATTAGTAAATGACAACCTGACCAGTATGGGCACAACAACTCTTTATAAAAGGAGCAGTAAGATACTTTGGATCAAGATGTTAATTACAGACAGATGAAACACAAGCAACTGAACAGAAACCCAACTTAAGACATAGCATTGATGCCGGTGGAGCTAAGGGTTCCACCCCAGCACTCACAGGCCCAACTCCAGCAGTTAAGGGGCTGGGAAAAGGGGAAGGAAGACTCGGTCATCCAGCCGGGGAAGGAAGACTCCGGCCATCCAGCCAGCTCACACTGTGGTGACAGGGCGGGTACTGCCACTGATGGCCCTCACAGCATGGCTGGAATCAGATTTAACTGCCCTACTTAGAGACAGAAACCCATCGGCCAGTGAAGCAATTTCTCTCTGTGAAATCCGCTGGTAACCAGTGGAAGAAGTCATTATTTGAGCCCAGATCTTTCCTCACTCAAACACTCTCCTCTCCACATGAAGCCATTTTGCACAATTCCTGGAGTAGTCATGAATAAACATAAGAAACACATCATTTGTTAGTCTATGAACTGAGCTACATATTCAAATCAAGTCCACTCACCAGATTATACCTCGGGACACGTCACCTGAGGAATAATCACCTATCACACAGAAGAATGAATAAAATACTTAATGTGCCTAAACCTTGTTACATATTCCCTATTTACAAAAAACAAGAAAACCTGAAAACTAATTTCTGATGATAGCCTTTCCCTACAAGGAACTCCGTTAGATGAAAGAGCGTCCTGGTGAACCCCGAGTGTGGAGGGGTGCGTGTGAAGGATCACTGCCCGACACAGGGAACAGGCACGGCAGGGTCACCCGCCTACATCAGCAGAGCTGAGGTCTCAACCCAACGACCTTCCAATGCCTCAACAGTGTCTCACAGAGATGACAGGTATAATTTCTGTACCAAGTGGTTCTCCACCCCGCTTATGCATGTGAATTAACTCTGAGAATCAGTTAACTAACTCTACAGTAATGGCTTTACTTCAAGCGCAGCAATTAAGAACGTCTGCTTCCTCTCCTCCCACATCTGTTCTGAGGGTGGAGTGAATACATTTGAATTATTTTCTGGATATACAGTAATTGCTGGAAAATGACAACTTGCCCGTCTGCGTGGCAGACTGTGACGCTTAGGTGAGGACTAGCCAGGCTGGAATGACACGTGCGGTTGACAAAGTTACCAGCCCTGCACGGAGTCAAGCGAGTCACAGGGTGGTGACCCGTGGGGAGCTGTCAGACCGAAGGCCAGCGGTGCGGGACAGAACATTGCTGGGTCTGCCTTGGACACACACACACCTACACTTCAACATTTGTGTGCTATTCCTTTGGATCTTCTGTTTTTCTTAAAATATGAAAATAGGCTCAGCGCCTGTGGCTCAAGTGGCTAAGGCGCCAGCCACATACACCTAAGGTAGTGGGTTCAAATCCAGCCCGGGCCCACCAAACAACAATGATGGCTGCAACCAAAAAAAAAAATAGCTGGGCATTGTGGCAGGCGCCTGTGGTTCCAGCTACTTGGGAGGCTGAGGCAGGAGACTTGCTTGAGCCCAGGAGTTGGAGGTTGCTGTGAGCTGTGATGCCACAGCACTCTACCCAGGGGGACAGCTTGAGGCTCTGTCTCAAAAAATAATTAATTAATTAATTAATTAATTTAAAAAATATGAAAATAATCAGGATAAGAGACAGTTGTATGTCCATTATCAACATCATACGTTCACAGTATGATTCTCTGTACAGCCCTTCACACATTTGAAAATTATCTCAAACAGAGTAGTACTATGTCAACTCTCAAAAAATTACAGCAGGGCATGGCCAGGGTCGCTCCACTCACACCAGGACCAGCTCAGGAAAAGGGGGCAGGGGTGAGAGGTGTTTTCCTTGCCACCCAATCCACTCAGAGGCACCCCCATCTGTAAGCAGCAGCCCTCACCCATTCATCTTACAGTCCTACAGCAACTGGACAATGCTTAGACTTTCACTGAAAGATATCTGGGAACTGCATACAAATCTTACTGCTGTCAGGCCCAACAGTGGCTCACACCGGCAATCCCAGCACTCCAGAGCCGGGAGTTCAAGACCAGCCTCAGCCAGAGCAAGGTGCCCGTCTCTACTAAAACTAGAAAAACTATCCAGGCATGGTGGGAGGCTGAGGCAAGAGGACTTGCTCAAGCCCAGGAGCACTCAACGGAGGGAGGGAGGGAGGGAGGGAGGGAAGGAGGGAAGGAGGGAAGGAAGGAAGGAAGGAAGGAAGGAAGGAAGGAAGGAAGGAAGGAAGGAAGGAAGACAAATAAAATCATACTTCAAGGCCAACCTGTTATTGCTTTTAAACTATGTTATCTGTAACAAGCTTAACTCCTGACCTATCTGGAGGTCACAGCCCCACTATCTGCCATTTCCTCTTTCTCCTTCCTCCCCCACCACCCAGAGGGATCTGTCCATGTCTGGTCAGCATCCCTGACTCACTGCCCTGGAGAGAACGAGCAGAAGGAGCCCCGGGTGGCACCTCCCTCCTGTGCTCTGAGCCCGGGGGGCGCTCCCAGCTAAGGAGGGTGAGGCCCTCTCTTCTGCCACTGGTGGTGGCAATAACCCTGGTCCCCACCTCACCCATGCCACCAGCCTCCTCCCACACTGACACTCTCCTGTCCACATTTGGTGGACCATTCACTAAACTGGGCAAATGCATTTCAGAAAAGCTGAGAAAACAAGTTTATTCAGCAAACACCTGAGGAAGAGGAAAGACAGTGAAGCCCTCTGGCCACGGACACAGACGGGAGAAGATTGCTCAGATGTTTTCTCTGAATATGAGGAACCACCGCTCATTTCCAGGCACCGCCCACGTCTTCAGGGGCATCCATTCCCCTTTAGAAGCCACTACTACCCTTTTATTTTCCCACCACGATCTGTTGGCCTAGATTGCTCAGACAGTGGGGAGGGTACTTGTGTTCTCTCATAATCTATTTTCAGGAGAATGGTTCAAATTTCTGAAAACCCTGAAGGGAGGGAAATTCACTTTGGGGCATTCCCCTTCCTTTTCCAATTTTCTTATTAAAAGGTTTATCCTTCTCCAGCCTTTCCCAAGCTCACATGACAGGATCTGTTCCTGAGATAAACGACACCCTGTAAAACCCTGAACCCACTAAGGACACTGCTGAAGCATTACCTAAAATGACGAAAGTTAAAGAGTGGAACTAAAACAGATATATCTGTAATTCAGAAATTAGTTAAAGAGACATAAAAGCTGGGAGAATACTCAGTATTTTTTAAACATAATAATCACATCTGTGCTATGAAACTCATAGAGGATTCCACGCAGACACGTTACTTCCAACCCACATACAGGAGTCTGTTCAATTCCATCTATTTGTTGCTAAAAATAACCAGGATGCGACCAGTTATTTCCTGATGTTGGATCTCGGGGCTGCAGTGGGACCACAGTTGTTGGAGATGCCAACACGCTCGGGTTAGGAATTGGGAACTGTGCCCTAGAAACAAAGAAAAGACCAATTCTCAGCTGCAAACTGCGCAAAGTACACAGTAATGCTACAGAAACTCTTCGTGGTCACACCACGGTCATGGCATCTTCAAGACAGTCCTTCAGGATTGTTTTTGATTCCAGTTTTAAAGATGAAAATACTGATGCTCAAAGAGACTCAACCACCCCAGCGGGGAGGTGAGGGCTGACAGGTGGAAACTGGAGGCTTCTCCTTCAGGATGGCCCCAGACTCACAGAAAGGGGCAGGTGAGCTTAGCACAGAGGTGGGAGAAAGGGGCTAAAACAGCCACACAGTCGAGGGTAACAGGAAAACAGGCCCGAGGTCCCTGAAGTAGGCAGCACACAATTCCCCAAGCAGAGATGAAAGTGGAGAAGCCAGATAACAGATCGCCTCTGTAAGTCACATTAAGGGGGCTTGGACTTCACCCAACTCTTCTTTATCCAGAAGCCCAGTGGAATTTTCAAGGGCTTCATTTATGCCCAAACTGGTACCCCCCACACCTGCTCCCAAGTGCTCTTTGGAGACCCCTTCTCCCTCACCAGCAGAAGGGCCCGGGGCAAGGCTGGTGCAGAAGGCAGGCTCAGCACACCACAGCTGACCGACGGGGGAGGAGGGAGGGTCAGGGAGCTGAACCATGGTGCGACAATTCCACAAACCAGGGCAAATCCAGGAGCAGCCCGGGACACACCTCAGTTACAGCAAATCAAAGAGGCTAAATCTGAAAAAAGTTAGGAGAAAGGGAACGGAATTTAGATGTTTATAGAAAATTCTCCTTCAAGACAGTGCCCTCTGAGCCATGAAAGAAAATGGTGTCTACTTCATCATCAAGAGAACTGCTCTTGGGAAGTTCCCCTCTTCCCTGACGGAACATGTGCAAGTTGCTCCATTCTGCTGATGAGACATTATTTAGCACTTAAATGAGACAGGAAGACAGATCCTGACGTGTCCCAATGACCCTGGGACTTTCATTAGGTCTCTTCCTGCTCTAAGGCTTGTGACAATGTCCTGGGCAGAACTTTAAACTCATGAAGCCAAAAAGAAGCATCCTACTGTATGGTTTTATATATATATATTTAAACCTTTTCACTTAAAACAGCATGGAGTTCGGCTTGGCACCTATAGCTCAGTGGATAGGGAACTAGCCACATACGCCAAGGCTGGAGGGTTCAAACCCAGCCTGGGCCAGCTAAAAACAATGAGGACGACTACAACAACAACAAATAGCCAGGTGTTGTGGTGGGCGCCTGTAGTCCCAGGACTTGGGAGGCTGAGGCAAGAGAATTGCTTAAGCCCAAGAGTTTGAGGTTACTGTGAGTTGTGATGCCACAGCACTCCACTGAGGGCAACACAGTGAGAGACTCTTGTCTCAAAAAAAAAAAGCACAGAGTTCTTCTGACTTACCAGCACCAAAGGACTGGGTACCTTTAAAAGAAACACTGGTTGTTAATGTATATGTACACTGTTACATTCGGGAAATTCATAATTTTTATGTACACCACGGAGAAATAAAATCTTTAAAACTGTGAATTCTGTTTTCCTGTTTCACATGACAGAAACTTAGTGTGTCCCCTTCCAAGATCAGCACTGTGCACGGTGGGTGACAGGCCTGCCTTTTAGTGGGCTCACCATGAGCGCTCTGTAAGTGGTGCCTTGCTGGAAGGTCTTGCTACAGAATTGGAGAGATGTGTGCTGGAAGCTGAGCTCACCCACCTGCTCCCCCTGTCTAATTTTCGGCCTCAGAGTGATACCGGAATTTGGTCTTCAGTAGGTTCTTGGTCTTAGTGATTTGAAGAATAAATTTGTGGACCACAGATCAGTGGTAAGACAGGATTTATTTACAGAAAAGAAAACAAAGACACCAAAGCTCCCGGCAGGGAGAGAAAACCCAAGTCAGGAAAGAAAAGCTTTCTCTGTCTGTCTGTCTTTCTCTCTGGGCTCTTTGTCTAGAGGTGTACATAGTCACATGGGGACCTCTGTAGTTACATTTAGCATGTCTGGGACAGCGTGTTTGGGACCCTCTATAGATATATTTAGTGTGTCTGGGACAGTGTGTTTGGGACATGTCTGGGTCATGTCTGGGACATGTCTGAATGACTACAATCCCTTTCATTCCCAGGCCTAGGAAATAGGGGGTTCCCTGTTCAGCCGTAAGTGCAAAGGGGAGGGAAACCTAAGGGGCTGGTGTCTCCCCAGCAGCTGTCTGGCCCCTATGGCTATTGGAGCCTCCCGCAGGTGCCCCTGCCTACCCTCCAGCCCGCTGGTTCCTCTGCTCGCTGCCACCGCACCAACACCACCAAGGCGGAGGCAGCCAGTCAGCCCCGCACAGCTCCACCAAGCTGGCTGGGACGCCACTTGTCCTATATCAAGAGGACGCACGTGGTGTCAAACCATAGCACAGAAGACAGTGTGTCACTGTCCTAGCCTGGAAGTGAAGTGCAAGTGAACCAAGCTTGTCCAGAAGGAGCAGGAGCAAGTCTTCTGAATCTTCACTCTAAAGTCGAGCAGCGTCTGACAACCAGTGAGGAAATCAGCAACATCTTTAAATCCTCTCCTTCCTTCCATATAAACGCAGGATTTCTGCACCGCTTCCCAATAGGTAGATCTGGGTGTATAATTACAATGGGGAAAACTACAGTGACCAATGAATTTGTGAACCTTGTGCAATAATTTAGATGTGTCACTCACTGAATAAAGATTTTAAAGCTGAAAGGAGTTTATGCCACACCCAACAGGAATCTGGAGTCAATGTGATTGAGGGGCCCAAAACTTGTGGCCTCCCTACAAACAAATTCCCTAACACGTGAAGAAGAAGAAAAAAATCATGAAATATATGTGGTGGGTATATGGCAGATAGCTGTGTAATTCTTTCAACTGTACTGTTTGTCTGAAAAATTGCCTGGTAAGATATTGGAAAATTAAAAAAAAAAAAAAAAAAGCTGAGGCGGCACCTGTAACTCAGTGTAACGTTAGGGCACTGGCCACATACACTGAGGCTGCTGGGTTCAAACCCAGCCCGGGGCCCGGTAAAATCAGCAATTACAACTGCAACAAAAAAAATACACAGGTACTGTGGCGGGTGCCTATAGTCCCAGCTATTTGGGAGGCTGAGGCAAGAGAATGTCTAAAGCCCATGAGTTTGAGGTTGCTGTGAGCTGTGATGCCACCACTACCGAGAGCAACATAGTGAAATTGTATCTCAAAAAAAAAAAAAAGCTGAAAGTAAGCTGAAGAATAAGTCGGTCCGGGCGGCGCCTGTGGCTCAAAGGAGTAGGACACTGGTCCCATGTACCAAAGGTGGCGGGTTCAAACCCAGCCCAGGCCAAAAAAAAAAAAAAAAAGAATAAGTCGGTCCCTCTCCTTCCTTGAATAGAAGAGGCAACTGGGATGCAAAATGATATGACTTCAGCACTGCACTAGGCATGCACCTTTAAACTCTGCCTAGACTGTACCACAAGGATTTTGAAATTCTGTGGCTATTGAAACTAGAGAAGTTCTAGGTTCTGCCACAGATAAATGGGAGTCTTGGGCTTGGAAAGGCAGAGAAACAGTGTGTCTTGGGCAGTGTGAGTGGCTGCTAAGTAGCTGAGCTCTAAATGCAATGGGGCACCACAGGAGCAAGGCCAGGCCACAGTGCCCAGTACAGTCCCCATGTCCTCTCACCACCACGAAGACAGCAAGGGCTTGTGCCAGCATCTGGATGTACCACTTCCCTTCTGGCCAAACACACAACCCTTGTCTGGGATCAGAATCTGTTTTTTAAGATGTTAATTAATAATCTATCCAAAGAACAAAAAACTAGACAAAAAATAAGCAGACTCTGGCTCGGCGCCTATGGCTCAAGCGGCTAAGGCGTCAGCCACATACACCTAAGGTGGCGAGTTCGAATCCCCAGCCCGGGCCCACCAAACAACAATGACGGCTGCAACCAAAAAATAGCCAGGTGTTGTGGCGGGTGCCTATAGTCCCAGCTACTTGGGAGGCTGAGGCAGGAGACTCGCTTGAGCCCAGGAGTTGGAGGTTGCTGTGAGCTGTGATGCCACAGCACTCTACCCAGGGGGACAGCTTGAGGCTCTGTCTCAAAAAAAAAAAAAATAAGCAAACTCTACAATTCCACAATACTAACAACAAAATCCACTCTATCTACCAACAGAAGACACACATCCTTCTCAAGCACCCGTGGAACATTTGCCAAGACAGACCACATCCTGGGCCATACATCAAACATGAACAAATTTAAAAGAATTAACTTCCTACAGAGTATGTGAACACTATGGAATCAAACCAGCAATTAGTAACAGATCAACAGGAAAATTTCCAAATGCTTGAAAACTAAAAACATACCCCCAAAGAATCCATGGGTTAGGCGGCACCTGGCTCAGAGGGTAGGGTGCTGGCCACATACACTGCTGCTGGTGGAGCCCAGCCCAGGCCTGCTGAAACAACAATGACAACTGCAACAAAAAAATAGCCAGGTGTTGTGGTGGGCGCCTGTAGTCCCAGCTACTTGGGAGGCTGAGGCAAGAGAATCGCTTAAGCCCACAGCTGTGAGCTGTGATGCCACATAGTGAGACTCCATCTCAAGGAAAAAAAAAGGAATCTGTGGGTTAAAAAAACAAAATTCTTAAGAGAAATTTTTAAAAAATTGAACTGAAGCAAAACCAAAATGCAACATAGCAAAATTTGTGGGTAAAGCTAAAGCAGAGAGCACAGTTCCAAGCACTAAACACTGAATAAGAAAAGACTACCCAAGTGAAGAATCTAAGCTCTACTTCTAAAAAAGAACAAAACAAACACAAAGGAAGCAGAAGAAAGGAAATGATAAAGGATAAAACCAGGGCCAGGCATGGTGTCTCAGCCTACAATCCCAGCACTCTGGGAGGCCAGGCAGGTGGAGGGCCTGAGCAAAAGCAAGACTAACTCTACTAAAAATAGAAAAACTCAGGCAGGAGGAGAAAAACTGAAGCAGGAGGATCACTTGAGCCCAGAGGCTGGAGGTTGCCATGAGCTGTAACGCACTTTACCCAGGGTGACCGAGTAAGACTCTGTCGAAAAAAAAAAAGATGAAAACAAAGTTTGATGAAATGGAAAACAGAAAAGCAACAGAGAAAAGGAAAGACATAAAAAGTTGGTTCTTTAAAAAGGTCAGTGTAGCAAATGTCTGGCAAGACTGGTAATGCAAAGGAAGATGACGTGAGCCACCGTGATCAGAAATGAAGCCAACCCTGCAGTCGTTAAAAAGATCACAAAGGAATAGCAAGAACAATTCTGCACCCATCACTCTGACAACATAAAAGAAACAAACCAACTTCTTGGGAAAAACTACCACAACTTACTTAATATGTAATTGATATTTTGAATAAACTTACACCTATTAAGGAAGTATTTTTTTCTTTTTCTTGAATTTTGTATTTAACTACTTTAGTTTAAAGTTTTTTATTTTATTTTTAGAGACAGAGTCTCACTTTATCGCCCTCAGTAGAGTGCTGTGGCATCACAGCTCACAGCAACCTCCAGCTCCTGGGCTTAGGCGATTCTTCTGCCTCAGCCTCCCGAGTAGCTGGGACTACAGGTGCCAGCCACAATGCCCAGCTATTTTTTGTTGCAGTTTGGCTGGGACCAGGTTCAAATCCATCACCCTCGGTATATGGGGCCAGCACCCTACCAACTGGGTCACAAGTGCCGGCCCTAAAGTTTTTCATTTCATTTTATTTTATTTTTATTTTTATGTTTTGATACAAAGTCTCACTTTGTACCCTCGGGAGACTGCAGTAGCATCATAGCTCACAGCAACCTCAAACCCTTGGGCTTAAGCCAGCAGTTCTCAATCTTCCTAATGCCACAGCTCTTCAGTACAGTTCCTGTGGGTCATGACCCACAGGTTGAGAACTGCTGGCTTAAGCGATTCTCTTGCCTTAGCCCCCCAAGTAGCTGAGACTACTGCCACAACACCTGGCTATGTTTTAGAGATGGGGGGGGGTCTCACTCTTGCTCAGATTGGTCTTGAACTCCTGAGCTCAGGACAATCCACCTGCCTCGGCCTCCCAGAATGACTAGATTACAGATATGAGCCACCATGCCTGGCCAACGCAGAGAATTCTACCAAAAACTTAAAGAAGAATTAAACCTACCATGATTGACCCCAGAAAACAGAAAATGAGAGAATACTTCCCAACCCATTTTTGAAGCTGACAGAATCTGAGACAGAGAAAAAAGTCCCTGAAGAACAGACATACAAAAATCCTTGACGACGTATTTGCAAAGAGGATTCAGCAATATATAAAAAGAGGTTGTTTTTTATTAATGAGTATTATTGAACACCATGACTAACTGGGATTTATTCCAGGGATACAATGCTGGTTCAACATGTGAAAGTCAATTCATGAAATCCACCATATTAACGTGTCTAAGAGAAAAATCACATAGTGATATCAATTGGTGCAGTACAAGTATTCGGCAAAATTCAATACCCATTCATGATTAAAAAAAAAGTCTCTCAAAAAACTGAGAAATAGAAATACTGAGAAATATTCCTAGAAAACTAGGAATAGAAGGAAGTTTCTCAACCTGATAAAGAACATACACAAAATACTTTCAGGTAACGTCATACTCAGTGGTGAAAGACTATCATTCAGAGTGTTTCCCATGCGTTCTTCTAGAGTTATTATCATTTCATGTTTTATTTTAAATCTTCTATCCAGCATGAGTCAATTTTTGTAAGTGGTAAAAGGTGCAGGTCCAATTTCAGTCTCTTACATGTGGGTAACCAGTTCTCCCAGCACCTTTGATTAAATAGGGATTCTTATCTCTAATATATGCTTTTGCTTGGTTTACTAAAAATCAGATGGTGACCCAAGGCTGGTTTCATCTCTAGGTTCTTAATTCTATTTTATAGATCTATGTCTCAATTTTTATGCCAATACCATGCTATTTTGATCACTAGGGAGTTGTAGTATAACCTGAACTCTGGCAACATGATACCTCCAGATTTGTTTTTATTTCTTAGAATTGCATTGCCTATTCAGGTTTCTTCTGGTTCGATACAAAATGAAGAACTACTTTTTTAACAATAGAGGCTGGGGAAAGATTTTATGAAGAAGACACTCTTAGCAATTGTAGCAGCAACAAAAGTAAACAAATGGTTCTAATCAATCTTTTGCACAGGAAAGAATACAGTAAACAAAACAGGCAGACAACCTTCAGAGTGGGAGAAGACACTCACAAGCTACAGCTCTGACAAAGGGCTGGTAGTCAGAATCTACAGGTAATTCAAGCCAATATTCAGGACCAGAGCAAATAACCAAGTTAATCACTGGGCAAGAGACACGAACAGCAATTTCTCTGAAGATGACAGACAAATGGCCCACAAACACATGAAAAACCGCTCACCATCCCCAATCATGAGAGAAATGCAGATCAAAACCACCCTGAGATACCACCTAACCCCAGGGAGAACAGCCCACATCACAAAGTCCCAAAGCTGCAGATTTTAGGGAGGGTGCGGAGAGAAGGGAACACTTATACACAGTTGGTGGGATTACAAACTTGAACAGAGCCTTTTAGGGGAAAAGTATAGAGAATCCTCAAAGAGTTAAAAATAGACCTTCCATTTGATCCCACAATCCCGTTACTAGGTATCTACCCAGAAGAGGGAAAAATCATCTTCCCTTAAGGACATTTGTGGTCCTGTGTCTACAGCAGCTCACTCAATCCACAAGCACAAAGATGTATAAGCAACCCACGACTAGATTTGTAAACTATGGTGTATGTGTAACATGGAATACTCTTCAGCCATTAAAAAGTTGGAGACGGTTCATCTTTTGTATTTACCTGGGCAGAGCTGGAGAACATTCTCCTTAGTAAAGTATCTCAAGAATGGAGAAGCAAGCATCCCATGTGCTCCATGCTAATTTGAAACTAGTGGATGAACAACTACAGGCCCGTATGAGAGGAAAACACAATTAAATTCAAGAAGTAGGGGGCTCAGTAAGCTCCCGCCTAAGGGGTACAATGTTGGGGTATATGGGAAACCTCCTAGGTCAGTGGTTCTCAACCTTCCTAATGCCACAATGTATTTTCATTGTTAAAAAGGGGTCGCGACCCACAGGTTGAGAACCGCAGTCCTAGGTGAAGGGCTCGAATACAACTCAGGCCTTTTCTAACTAAAGCAAACAATGTAAACGAATCATATGTACCCTGATATTAATCTGAAATTTACAAAAATATAAATTATATATTTTTTAAAAAGAAAGACTGAGTGTTTTTCCCTTAGGATCTGGAACAAGACAAGGGTGCCCACTCATCCCACCTCCACTGAACATACTGCTGGAAGTTCTAGCCAGTGCAACAGGCAAGAAAAAGAAATAAAAGGTATACAGACGGGAAAACAAGAAACAAAACTCTCTGTGTGTGCAGATGACAAGATGGGTGGTATACCCAGAAAATCCTAAGGAGCCTATCAGGGGAAAAAAGCCTCCTAAAACTACTGAGTTCAACAAGCCGGAAGCTACATCATTAATATACCAAAATTAACGGTACTTCTGTGTATCAGCTATGAACACAAGGACAATGAAGTGCCAGTTACAACTGCTCCAAAAAAATAAAATACTTTAAGTGTAAATCTAACAAAATATATTCAGGACTTGAATGTTGAAAACTATGAGCCACTGATACAAGAAATTAAAAGAGTCCAGGTCTGGTGGCTCACAACTACAATCCCAGCACTTCCAGAAGCCACAGCTGAGGAGCAGCTTGAGATCAGCAGCTTGAGACCAAACTGGGCAACACAGCAAGACCTGGTCTCTGCAATAAATTAAAAACACTAGCCGGGTGCTGTGGCATGTGCCTGTAATTCCAGCTACTCAGGAGGCTGAGACAGGAGGATCACGTGAGCCCAGCAGTTCAAGGCTACAGTAAATTATGGTCCGGTCACTGCACTCCAGTCTGGACAACAGAGTGAGATTCTGTCTCAAAAAAAAAAAAAAAAAAGAAAGAAAGAAAGAAAAGGAAGAAAAAAAAATTAAAAGATCTAAACAATGAACAGCCAGGTTCACAGACTGGAAGAACCTACATAGTAATGATGTCAACATAGAGGCTTAACACAATTACCAGCAAAATCTAAGCAAGGATTTTTTGTTTTGTTTTGAGTTGCAAAAACCTCACAGCACTTTATTTCAATCTTCACCCCAAAATGTAAGAAGTGTTAAAAACATGTAGTTCTGAGTTCTAGACGCTAATCTCCTATTCTCATGGACAGGTGGGGAGGGAGGGACAGTCAGGGTAAAAGTTGAGAGTTCTTTCCACCCCTGGGGAAAAGGGAAGCCCCAGGCAGGGCATACAACCACAACACCAGGCCCCTGTGGAGCACAGGCCCCTTTCCTAGCTCGGGACCATGATGTCCTTCAAACCAAGCCCCACCCCAAACTCTCTGCAATGAGGAAGAAACATTGGAAATTGTTCGAACTTTCCCAGGCACATGGCTCAGGGCGCACATCACCTGTAGCAGGCGACGGGCCGACGGAGGAGTGCTGGGGCTGCACCTCTGCTTCCTCCTCTTCCTCAGAAATATCACTGCTTATAGTGATAATCTGGTGCTACCCAGACTTTAGGTGGAAGGTCACAGGTGGCTGGCTCTGGGAGTCATGCAGGCTGAGTAGTGGCATCAGCCGGGCCAAGCAAGGTGGGGGGTCACCTGGGCCGAGCAGGGGAGTCACTCAGGTGGGGAAATGGGCGGCACCCAAGTGAAGCAGGGACATCACCCGGGCGGAGAATGGACTGGCAGCCATGGACCTCACAAAGTGAGGTCAGCCGGGGGACTGCAGTCTCCTGATGGTCGTGTTCCAGGCCACAACTTCCCCCACATTACACTCTTGGCCCCCTCGGAGAGACACAGCATGGCCAACGCCAGCAGGAGCTCCGGACTGTCCTCTACTTTGAGGGTGAAGCACCAGGTATGCCGGGAAAGCTCAGCTCCGAGGGAAAAACCATCCACATGACCAGGGCCGGACGCGCAGACCCCCACTCCCAGAGTCAGATTTGCTCTCCCAACTGAAAAAGGCAAAAGCAGTCTCCCCAGAGGAGAAGGAAAGGCTTCTTCTCTTTCCTGCCAGGAGAAAAGCCAGTGTTTGTGGATGTTTGATTTTTTTGTAAATACAGGAAAGATTATTCTAAGACGTATAGGGAGGGCCAGATGTGGTGGCTCACACCTATAATCCTAGCACTCTGGAGATGGGGAATTGCTTGAGCGTGGGAGTTCAAGACCAGCCTGAGTGACACCAAGATCCCGTCCCTACTGAAAATAGAAAAATGAGCCAGGTATTCTGGCGGGCATCTGTTGTCCCCGCTACTCAGGAGGCAGAGGCAGAGGGTCTCTTGAGCCCAAAGAGTTTGAGGTTGCTGTGAGCTATGATGCTAAGACACTCTCACCCAGGGTGACAGACTGAGACTCAGTCTCAAAAAATAAATTAATTAATTAATCAAAAAAATGCATAGGGAAAAGCAAATGATCTACAAGTTGAGATGAGTTAAAATAATGTTGAAAAAGAGGAATAAGGCTCGGCGCCTGTGGCTCAAGCAGCTAAGGCGCCAGCCACATACACCTAAGGTGGCGGGTTCAAATCCAGCCTGGGCCCGCCAAACAACAATGATGGCTGCAACCAAAAAAAAATGGCCAGGTGCTGTGGCGGGCACCTGTGGTCCCAGCTACTTGGGAGGCTGAGGCAGGAGACTGGCTTGAGCCCAGGAGTTGGAGGTTGCTGTGAGCGTGATGCCATGGCACTCTACCCAGGGGGACAGCTTGAGGCTCCGTCTCCAAAAAAAAAGAAAAAGAGGAATAAACTGGTTGAATTACCTTATCCAATTTCAAGACTAATAAAACTACAGTAATCCAAACAGTGGGTATTGACAGAATGACAAGACACAGATAAACAGAACAAAATAAGACAACGAGAAATAGCTTATGCCAGTCAAGACAACTGATTTTTGACAAGTACATAAGAGCAATTCAGTTGAAGAAGGAGAGACTTTTCAACAAATGATGCTGCAGAAATTGTGTGTCCACACTGGGTGGGAGAAGAAATTAGATCTCACCCTTAGAATTTATACAAAAGTTTAACATAAAACAGATAATGAATTAGAATGTAGAGCATAAAATTTTAAAACTTTCGTAAGTAAACAAGGGATAAAATCTTCAGGCACTAGGGTTGCATGAAGCATTCTTCTTAGATACTACTTCAAAAACATTGTCCATAAAAGAAAAATCAATAAATTGGCATTCATTGATATTAAAAACTTTACTCTGTGAAAGATCCTGTTAAGAGGATAAAAGACAAGCTACAGATTTGAAAATGGAATCATTTTCTAGAAAATATAGAGAACTCTCAATACCCAACAATAAAAAAAAAAAATTCCATTTTTAAAAGGGCAAATAACATAAGGAGACATTTCAACAAGGAAGATATACTTTTGGCAAATAAGCACATAAAAAGTTAAACATCACTAACAATTAGGAAAATGCACAGCGAAATACTGACCTGTTATATACACATCTACCAGAGCAGCTAAATAAATATGGGGATAAAAACAGGGATAGCCACTTTGAGAAAGAACTTGAAAGATCCTTCAACAACCAGAAATAATACACCCATCATTCAGCCCAGCAATCGTACTCCTGAGCTTTAACCCCACAGAATAAACTCTTCTGTCCACATAAAAAACCTATATACAAATGTGCACAGTCATTTTACTTATAATAGATAAAAAGGAGGAAGAATAAAAATGTTCCTCAAGAGATTGATGGATAAAGAAACTGTGATCCATCCATACTCTGAGCAACTGCTCAGATACACACGTGAATGGATCTCAGGATCATTTCGGAAATGAAGAAAAGCCGATCGCAAAAGGTTGACAATTCCATGTAAATAGTCTCAAAATGACAAAAATATAGAAGTGAAGGACAAGTTAGTGGTAGACAGGGTTTAGGAACGTGGGGAGATGGAAGCTAGACAGCAAGTGGGGGTCTTCTGGTGACGAAACAATTCTACATTGTGGCTGCAGTGTTCATTACACAAGTCAGCACAGGATGGAGGGACACGGACCCCCCTCCCACACACACACACACACACACACACACACACAGCACCAAAGTCAGTTTCCCAGGTCTGACACCGCCCTGTAGTTATCAATGATTAAAGAGTACAGAAAACCTCTCTGTGCTACGACACTGTGCAACTATAATTATTCAAAAATAAGAACTGTAGAAAGATAGCATTGCAGTCCATTCTGTGTTGGAATAACAAACAACACTCACTTCCAATATCCGGCCGCAGCTTTTTATCATATTCTCTCAGCAACTTGTTGAGAATCAGAGTCACATCAGTGTCTTGGGACTTCGGGGCCAAGACCCACTTTTGGTTTGATGATGAATCTTCGTACTCATCCTCTTCCACCTTTCTGGACCTGTAATCATGGCACAAAATGTGATGAGTAAGCTGCAGCAGTGGCTCCAAGATGTGCCTTAAGTCTGTCCTATGCAAGTACCACAGACACAGGTGGAAAGTCCCCAGTCTCTCAGCCCAAACATACACGTCACCCTACAATATAAAAGAGAAAGAAACACAAAAGAGGAACAGCACCAAAGGGAAGAATGCTACTGATATAAACATGGCATCAGGTTTCCATTAAATGTCAGATGATCATTCCACGTCCAAGTTAAATTACAGACCCTGGGACAGGTGAACCAATGCTACAAGATCAACCAGCAGGTGATGAGCCATCCATGCTGGGTCCACCCTGAGAAACTCTGAAGGTCAAGGCACAGACCTCCTAAAGGATTATCACAGCGTACGCTGCTCTTCAACATTCTGTCTACTTAGTAAATGGGTCCCATGAATGCTTGGGTATCTCTGAGCTTTTGTGCAGGGCCAAGCATAGAGGCTTCCACTCCCAATGATGGAAGGGCCTCAAGATGACAAGCTAGCGGTCTTTCTTGCAGGTTCTGGAGGGTTGTTTTTTTTTTGTTGTTGTTGTTTTTATTTTTTCTTACTAAAAACTAACATATGCTCACTGCCCATAGCTCGGCGGCTAAGGCGCCAGCCACATGCACCAAGGCTGGCAAGTTCAAACCCAGCCCAGGCCTGCCCAACAACAATGACAACTACAACAACAAAAATATAAGAGCCAGGCACTGCGGCAAGTGCCTGTAGTCCCAGCTACTTGGGAGGCTGAGGCAATAGAATCACTTAAGCCTAAGAGTTTGAGGTTGCTGTGATCTATGATGCCATAGCACTCTACTGAGGGTGACATAGTAATTAAACAATTAAAAAAAAAACTGACATACATTTGACAAGCTAGTTTTCTCAGTGAGCGAGACCATCTCAATACCACAGCCAGTCAAGCTTGGAAAGTAGAGTCTCTTTCTGCCTTAAAGCAGCATTTCCAGGTAGACTCCCAGTGAAGCCAGCAAGACAGCTCGGAAAACTAATAAACCTCTTCCTTTCTAGTTTATGCATGCCTTGATGATATTTTTATTAACAAAAGAGAACAAACAACAGAAGTCTGCACTGAGGTATATTTGTCCTAACAGGGTATGAGCTCATTTCTGTTTAGCTTCTCAGACAGTAGCCAAGATGTTAGTGCCACGTCAGGGCACTGTGCCTGGAGACCTAAGCTGCTTGAAGTTAATTTTTAGAATTGTCTAAATTATCAACAGTAAATGTGATAGAAGGATAAACTTTTTCAAGTTCTTTTCTTCTACTTCATTAAAGTCTTCATAGTCACACGGATTTACATGTATATATTTTTTACATATTCTATACACAAGTCTTGCAATGAGTGTTAACCAGCCATAACGTAGACTAGAGACGTGGGGTGACAGCTGAAACACAGACGAAAATCCACACACAAGAAAGTCGGCTCATGAGTAGACTGCTTCTGTCTGGAAGAATGACTTCCCCACATAAATTTTCCCTAGGCTATAATTCTCTTTCTTGAATACCTATTGTTTAAAATAAGTCATCCACAAAAACTGTAAAGTGCTGTACATTTTGATGAACATCAAACGCTCACGGCCAATAGGAACTCACTAATCTGGGATGCGTACTCAAAAGGGGCATGCTATATTTCATTATTTATAGCACTGAACTTTCACAAATGATACTACAGAACTTTAAATGTTACTCTAGAATAGCTCATGTCATCAGAAGTATTACCAGAAATGCTAATGTTATTATACCGCAGGGGGAAAAAAATCCAACACCCAAAGAATAAGTTGAAGCATTTGGATAGCTAAGGAGACAAACTTTGCCCACCCGGGACCCAAAATATCATTCCAGAGCAAAGGTATCTGGGGCAGTGTGGAAAGGGGGACAGCTCGCCTCAGCAGAATCAGCACAACATTCCCAGGACCCCTGGCAGCCCAGCCATGGTGCCTCCCGGCTCCCTCCACTGTTTCCCCTTCCTCCTCTCTCCTTCCCTTCCTCTCCCCTGCTTCTCCCACACCACTGCAGAACCACAAGAGAAGCACCAGGCTCTATCAGTTTCTACTGTGGTCACAGGGATGCAGACTGAGCACACTGGCCAGCTCCCCATCATCCTTCACACCAAGGCTTGGTTTCTCAACGTTACTTTGAGCTACTTCAGTAGCAGGTATTATGATGAGCCTCATTCTCCCCCTAGTGGCGATGAGAGGGTTTTCCCAAAACTGCACAAGCTTCTTCCTTACAGGCCAGGACAGGCTGCAGCAAGGAAGGCCAACAACTGGAAAGCAGGGGCGTTCTCTCCCACCCCTCCAGGGGACATAGAGGGACCCCAGCCCTGCAGCTATGCTGGGTGGGCAGCAGGAAGTGAGGGGCCAGGCTGCTCTGGGCCTCACCCCTGTGAACACTCTGCTCCTCCCACCCTGAACCCATACAGAAGCCACACATGCTGGGCCAGGCCACCAGCCCTGCAAGAAAATCCCTGCTTCAAAGAAAACCAAACCTCACCTCAGGAGACCCACCGGAACGTGGATATGACAGAAATTTTCTTTTTTGCTAAATCCTAATGAGTTGGATGTAATCTTCCTGAGCACTGCCTTTCTTAGATTGTTGGATCGTAAACACCATTGCTGCAATTAGCTTTTTCTTAAAAATAAATTGGTGATATTATTATCACTGTCAAACAACTGCTCTATCCTCAGATGTTATTTTCATGTCTCACACCTTCCTTTCAAGCAAAAGGACAGAGACAAAGTCTGACGTATTTTTAAACATTAAAAGGAGCTCCTAAACCTCAGAATGCAGTTAAGCATCTCCAAGGCATCACCAGCTTTTTATGTATAAAAAGCTGGACTATAGGTGTCAAAACAGGGAGCCCTCTCCCTGACCCTAGGGAGTTACTGATCCATGGCCAGCCACAAATGACAACTGTCAGAACCTTCTCCAGAGAACTTCTGCATCAAGAAGGCATCTCAGAATGCAAATGAGAGCCTCCTCAGAACTAGTGAGTTTTGAAAAATAACACTGAACATTAGATCATTTTACATGTCTGGAAATCTCATTGGAAGAACAAAGACGCTTTCAAAGGACAGGCATGTAGCAATAAAGTTAACCTCAAAGTAGAATTTTTTCCAATTTTTTCCAACTGATGCGGCAATCTGCCATGAGGGGGCAGGGGACTGACCCCGACACAGACCACACTGACGTCACTACACCTCCCTTGGTGGGGAGGAAGGGCCAGGCATCCCAAGGGATTTTATATGTATTTGGGAATCTCTAAAATCCTGACTCCTTCCTGTAGAGACTAAGATACCTTCATACTAAGCACATCAAGTTATAAGCACAATAGACAGTTTTTCTTCCAGATTATTAAGTATCTAGAAATCAAAACAGCTGATCACTTAACCCTGAACTTCAGGTCACTTCTTTCGATTGGTGTCGATAGAAAGGGCAGGTAGATGTGACTTCAGTCTCTGTTATGCCTGGAGCTGCCGGTCTGTCTCCACCTTTAAATAGAGATATACGCAGGCAGAAGCAACCTCAGAAGGCACACTTCCATTTCCCTCACCAGCTGTCTCTTTAGAGAGAAACTTCAGCTGAAAGGCCCAAGGAGTGCTCTGCCTCTTGAGAGAGGCGCCTTTTAGTCACCAGTGGAGTCTGCCTTTCACATTTTCAGCTCAGCAAAGATGAGCCGTTTGAAGGGGAAAGCCAAGGCTTTCTTCCTCATAGTAAGCACCCCTGTCTAGGATTTGAGTGAGAATCAGGGACCCGTTCACATTTTGTAGGTTTTATTCCCCTGTGTTGCTAGTTCCTTGGTATTTCTCAAATATAAATGAAAACTCAAAAGTCCTCCTGAATGCCCCTGAGCGCTGAAGCCCACAAGCGTTCTCTCTGGCACCCAGACCCAGGAAATGGAGAAGCGTCAAAACAGAAGTGTTTTGGAAATGGGGGAGCGCCCAGATTCCTAGGGTGGAGACAGAGGAACAAGCAGGCAGCTGCTCTCATTTTGAAAGCACAGAGCAGTCCCCAAGCTCTAACCTGAGATCCAGACAGGGTGACAAATTAAGGAAACCAAACCCAGAAGCTCGGGTTGTGCTGAGAGGAACAGGGCTTACCCCTCCGGGTCTCAACACCCTTCTATCCTCCTGAGCCCTCTTCATCTCTTCTGGAGCATGTCTAAGCTCCCGTTAGCTAGCTGGTGTTCTGGGGGTAAGGTTAAGGGTATTCACAGTGAGATAATTTTGTACATTTTGGGGCAGAAGCCTTCTTGTCAATTTTAACACGCTTGCTTTATGGGGGCAGAAGAGGTTTTCCTATGTGTGAAAAGTGGCTGAACCGAAAGTGTGTGTGTGTGCAGGACCTAAAAGGAGTCCTTTCAGAGAAGCAGGGCTCTCAGCTGCCCTCCAGCCCCAATCCCCACCACCTGCCTCTGGCCTGTCAGCCCCTCCTAGTCGGATCTCAACAGGGCAAAAGGAAATCAGGACTCCCAGGACCTGAGAAATTTCAGAGTAATGGAAATGACAGAGAATGCCGGTCAATGTGTGTGAGAGGCCCCGGAATAGTTGGGGTGGGGATGACGGGCAGGTAAGGAGCTAAAAACAGCCCCTGCCCTGTGATCTCGGCTTTCAAAACCCCATAAAACCACCAGACCCTAAAAGCATCAGCAGACGAGCCTGTTAATCTCAGAGTCCCAACATTCCTGGCTGCAAAGGAGGACGCTGCCACCCAGCCGGAAGAGGCAGATGGCCATGGCCGGGGAGAGACGGGACAGGTAAGGTGCGGGCTGACTCCCCGCACCTCCTGGCCGGCGGTGCCGTTGCCCAGCCGACGGCGGGACGCCGAGGACTCGGGTGCCGGCGCACAGCGCCCCCCGCCGCCCTCTCGCCGGCTCCAGGCCTCCGGGGGCCCCCGCGCCACTTACCGAGCGTGCAAGCCGGAGAACAAGCAGAGGAGCAGCAGCAGCTTCGGGGCCATGGTGCCGCGGGGCTCGGGGCTCGGGGATGGGGTCCGCGGCCTCAGCCGGGCGCGTCGTCCTCCGGAGCGCGGACCTCGTCTCCGTCAGCTCTCTTCGCCCTCGCTGCCTCCGCGGCTGCGGGTCGCGGCGCAACTCGGGCTCTGGGTCGCCGCGGAGGGACAGGTGTCGGCTCGGGCGCCGCCCGCGCCCCCGACGGCAGGCGGGTCTGCGCGCGGCTCCGCGGGGCGCACGCGGGACGCTGGGCCACCGCGGCGCGCCGCCCCCGCCCGCGCACCGGCGCCGGCTCCCCGCAGCGGGGCGGCGCGAGCGGGCGGCCGCGGGGGAAGCCCGGCGGGGCAGACTTTCGGTCCCCGCCGCGCCACCCACCTTGCTGGGAGCCGAGAGCCGCAGCGGGTGCCGGCTCCCGGGCAGGGGGCTCTGCGCGCACGGTGCGGCCGGCGCGCGCTCGGAGGTGGGGGCAGCGAGGGGGCAGTCCTCAGGCAGCGCCGGCGGGGCGGTCCCGGCGGGGAGGAGTTTCCCCAATTACACGCCTGACAACGCGCAGGACGAGAAAAGCCAGGTCTGAATGGACTCGGAGTTGGGGGCCAGGAAGGGGCGGGGCTGCGGGGGAGGGGAGGTCAGGGATTCCCCCCAGGGGGCCTGAAGAAAGGTCCCAGGAACTGGCTCCTTGCGGTGGAGAAAGCCAGCCCACAGTGTGGACCCCAGCGCTCCCTGCCCCTCTGCAGCGCGTTTAGAAGGCTGAGATGGTTTGCTAAAACTAGCCGTTCCCTTACTTAGCACACTGTGTGCTAAGTTGGCCGAACTCCTCCTCTGCTAAGATTCCCTGCTGGAAAGGGGGCTTTCTGGGGATGAGGATATTTGGAAAAGAGCTCCCCGAATTATGCCTTTCCCACGGAAAAGACACTAAACACATACCAAAAATAAAAAGGACCGTTGAGGGTAGGAGAGAGAAAGATCCAAAAACAAGGGACGTTCTGTTTGGTAGAACCACGAAGTGCACTTTATTTCCCTGTGTTTCCGTATTCCAAACTCCAAAAATTGCATTTATATTTTCATTTGTAATGATCACTCCAAAAGCTAGTCTTTCACCAAGTAACTATTACAGTATCAACAACATAGTAAATTCACTAGGAATTTTGCTTTTCTATAAAAAAATTATCAGAAAATATTTTATATTTTCAACTACTATTTCTTTAATATTGTCAAAAGCTTTGTTCTTAAAATATTTAGGATATGTAAGGTGAGGCCTTGTGGTGCCTTCCCCCTTGTTTCTGGGCTCACCGCATGAGCCCGGCAACGGAGGGAACAGGTGTTGGCAATACTGGTTTTTAACAATGCAGCTGTTCTCTGTTGGGTTGTTATCTTTCTACCTCTGCGAGTTGCTGGGCTCTCCCAATCACCACTTCCCCGGACTTTTCCGGGCATCCTCATTCTCCTCTGCCAATCATGTCTCTCCTACTTACAAGCACTTACCCAGTTTTCTACAAAAACCAAGCACTCAGGGCCTCTTCCCTTTCCAGCCATCTTTGTCCCTTCTGCAAGCTCCCGGCATATGTGAGCTGTTATCAGACTCTGCCCTTAGATCTAATTTTCTGCAGCAAAAACTGAGCCTTTAAAATCAGTTGATAACTTATTGTTCCTTAATTGCTTGATGAAATATCCCGAGTCTCCATGTAATTTTCAAATGTCCTGTAAGGAAGTTCTAAGTAGAAATAATTCTTTTGTGCTTTATTTTTAACACAATAATAGGAACACAGGTAAAAGTAATGATCAGACACTGGTCATATGAGAGGATTAGAATCAATATACGGGCTTTATGTTGGTTAAAGGTGAATTAAAATTCTGTATCTATTTCCCAGAGCACAGAGAGGTTAATTGACTTCTTCAAGATCACACAGCTAGTAACTGAGTACCGAAGATTAAAATCCAGGCAGTCGGCTCCAATGTTGGTCTTGATCACTGTGACACTGCCTCTCTCAGTAGTTCATTATACATTTGTTGTTTGGCTCTTTAAACAAAGTTTTAGGCTATCACTCAAGCAGCTAAGGCACCAGCCACACACACCTGAGCTGGCAAGTTCAAATCCAGCCAGGCCTGCCAAACTACAATAATGGCTGCAACCAAAAAATAGCTGGGCGTTGTGGTGGGCATCTGTAATCCCAGCTACTTGGGAGGCGGAGACGGGAAAATCGCTTGAGCCCAGGAGTTGAAGGTTGCTGTGAGCTGTGATGCCACTGCACTCTACCCAGAGTGACAACTTGAGGCTCTGTCTCATTAAAAAAAAAAAAAGTTTTAGACTCCTTACCATATTCCTTATTTTTTGAACATGAGCAAAACATACTTACAAGTTGTTTATAATAGAAACAGACTGGAACTTGAATGATTTTGTAAAATGTCAGTACAATAAGTGTCCCAAGATTTTAACAATTCAGTGGAGAAGAAACTGTGATGATCTTTCTGCAACCCTGTGCTCTGCATTCTTTTCCGTTCTCGCATGTGTTCAGTATGCCGTGTTTATGAAATAATGCAACCTGATCCCTTTGGAGTTTAGGATGTGCCATGTATTAAACTTAGCGGGTCAGCTTGGCAGACCTGAACGTTTCATTTTACCTTGGAAGAAGCCCATTTCCTGGAAAGAGTTTTTTTTTTTTTTTCTCTCTCTCTCTCTAAGCCAAATAGGTTGAGAGGAAAGGAAAATTAAAATCTAGCTTTCTGGCCATAAGTGTGAAAGCAAAATACAAGGTCAAGAATCTTCAAAGGACAGGCTGCCAGGCTCTGATTTTGCTCCCCGGGCCGGTGGACCCGCGGGGATCCTTAGTGGAGCATGCGCGATGCGCACCCTCCGACCGGCCTCAGCGTCTCCCTCTTCAGCAGAGCCCAAGGTTCCACCAGGGCGTTCTGGATTTACATGTCCCTCCCCCGGCTCCCAGGAAAAGAAAGGGAGATTAAATTTAAAAAAAAAAAAAAACTAAGGGAAACAGAAGCCGCAAGATTGGGGCTTAAACACAAAAGGGAAGGACTTGGGGGTTGATCGCCCCAACCATGGCCCGGAGCAGAGCCCTGCTCCCCACCCCCAGCCCCCCACCCCCCACCCACGCCCCGGCACAGCAAGCGCCAGGCTGCAGGTGCCGCTGAGTTTTCTATTTTGAATAAAGTCTCTTCCAACCCTGAAATTATACTTCTGAATTGTATAATGTTTTACATTTTCATTTTTTATAAAAACGCCTTTCGACAATTAAATTATGTGTGTGCATGTGTGTTGTGGGGAGAGAAAACATATACGATATAATCATCTCAAAAGCACAGCTCAATTGATCTTTGCGCATGTATACGAGTATGTATGTGTGGTCCAGACTAACACTCAGAGCACGTGTACTTACTAGATAACATCTTTCTCTGTACCCCTTCTCAGTGGTTGGGCCATCTTAAAGTCACTATCAACACTGGGGGCCCAACTATGACCTTTTGTCACAATGGACTGGTTTTCTGCTCTCACGCCGCGTATAAACAGAGCCATGTAACAGTCTATGTAGGGTCCAGTGTCTCTCACCCAACGTAATGGCTGCATGTAAGGCCCTTGGTTATTTTTATCACTGCAAGGAGTGATAAAAATTTATTTATTTGCTCCAACGCAAATGAGCATTTGAGTTGTTTGCAACTCTGAAATATGATGAATAAAAGCTGTCGTATATATTGGTGTACGTGTCTTTTGGTGAACATACATCCCCATTGTACTTGGTAGTCTGACTAAAAATAGAATCTCTAGATTACAAGTAAGATTCAAGCGATCATAAATATTGCAAAAGAAAGTTCTAGAGCAGTTGTGCCTGTTTACCACCCATTGGCTTCCTAGGAGTTACACGCAAAGTCTTGATGAAATGCGGCCTTTCTATTCCTTTTAATTATTGCCATTCTGGTTTTAATTTCATGGAACTTGCTTTAAATTCTTAGCAGCCGTGGAATATCTTCTTTTATCAAGTGTCATGTAAGTCTCTGGCCCATTTTTAGCCATTTGCCTTCTTTTTATTTGTAGAAGCTCCTTTTTATAAATGATTATCTTCTCTCAATTGGGTTTGCCTTGACATTTTCCAGTGTCTTTTATGAATGTTATTGCTTGTGTCCTACTTAGCAAATCGTTGCCTACCCAAGGGTCTGAGAGATGGCCTACTGTGTTTTCTCTTAAAGGCTTCAGAAAAAAGCTCCTCTTTTAAGACCATGAATTTTAGTATATGACTTTATTTATGAGCTAACACTTATTTTCATACAGATAACTAATGCATGGTTTTTCCAAAAACCATCCTGTTACCAGTAAATGTATGCATTATTTTTTGCACTCTTCCTTTTAATACCACTCTTTTAAAAATTACTATAGCTTTAATTTGTCCTAACTCTGAATCTTTGTTTTTGCTCTCCGAGATTGTTTGCATTTCTATAAGTTTTCCCCCAATTTTCCAACTATTCTCCTTGAAATATTCTCAAGCTTACAAAGAAATTATGAAAATAATGCCAAGTTTCTATATAATACATCCAATCTGCAGCCTGTAGTCTAATTTGTCCACTTGTTGTGATAACATCTTCAATGGCACCTTCCTCAGGTTCTCTAAGATTCATTCAGGATCACATATCTCTTTAGTTATTGCATCCTTTAGCCAATTTTAGTTTGTTTACTTTTCCCTTTGAGCTTTCATAATGTTGATAGCTCCATGGATAGATTTTTTCCTTTTGTAATAGGCACCTCAGCATGAGTTTGCCTGATGTTGCCTCATGATCAGATTCAGGGTGTATGTATATTTTTAGCAGAAATACAGCATTAACGTTGCTTTCCTCAGGGTTTGGTGTCCTGCGTCACCACAATCATTTACTTAAGTTTGTATCTGCCGAGTGTCTCCACCATAAGGAGGTCACATTTTTTTTCTTTTTGAATTGTTAATTTTTCTTTGGGTAAATTATTTGAGAATATTTAGTTTTAATATGACTTGGTGGTTCTTGCTTGCCAGTTGTGAATGGTAGTTTCCTAACTTGATTTTTACTCTACATTTGTCTGTTGGTATTACTCTGTAAGGAAGCCCTCTCTCTCTTCCTGTGTTCTTATTTTCCATATGCACTCGTGTTTTCTCGTTTTATTCAATGCAGTTTAATCCATTACTGTCATTTTTTCTTGTTATTCTTGAATTATTCAGGAATTAGGCGACACGAGCCTCTTTGAGCTGGCTTCTAACTACTCTTAGCATGTCCCCAGTATATATATTGGAGGAATATTTTTATCATTTAAAAATTTTCCCCAGGTTCACTGAGGTACAGTAGACACATAAAATTACATATAGTTCAGGCGTTAAAGGCACACAGCACAGTGATTTGATATATATGCACATTGTGAAATGATGACCACAGCCGAGTTCACACATCCCTTGCCTCACGTAGCTCATTTTTTCCTACTTTCTAGAGCTACAAGATTGCTCACACATAATTTCTTTTTCTCAGCCCTTGAATCCAAAATTTCTCCCTGGTTGCTTTTAAACAAGAATGATGTTTAGAAAGCACGACCTACTTGTTCTGGAGTATTATTTCTTTGAGGATTTTTAGAGGACGGAGCTAGAATACATACGCGTGTGCTACATATAATATGATTACAGAGTATGTTAGAATTACTGAGTACGTACTGATGCCTCCCATAGCCTCTTCCTCGCCTTTACACATTCCTTATTTGTAACTTTCTCCTTCCATGGCAAGATTCTCAATATTCAACAAAATTACTACATTTCTGACTTTGCACACAGTCATGGCAGAATTACATTAACCATGCTACAATGAGAAGACCTCTCAACTGACATCAGGGTTGGGTTTCCTATCTTTTTGCTCCCTCTTCACACACACGCCTTGAGCAAGAGGGTAAAGCTATGCTCAAAAGTTATCTGGTTTAGTTTTTAGTTATCTGGTTTAGGTTTTAGTTTTTAGTTTCTTTTTCTTAAATGTGGTTAGGCTATTAATTTAAACTGGAGCTGAGTTCACTTGTTTCTATTTGTATTCCACTTTGGGGCTTTCTTCATTATTGTACATTTAATTTTATTTTTGAATATGTAAAATTTTAACATGATTCCAAAAATCAAAATTATGCAAAATGAAGCAAGGATGCCTGGGGAATTGTCCTTCCTTCTCATTGCTTATACCTGCTCTAGACACGCACACACTCACACACACACAGACACATACTCACACAAACACAAACACACTCACACACACATTCACACATATGCACACACTCACACAAACACGCTCACACACATTCACACACACACTCAAGCATGCACACACAAACACATACAGTCTCTCTCTCTCACACACATACACATGCACGCACACTCACACTTACACACACACTCATACACACACACAAACACACACGCCTCCTCCATATAACACATTTCATTAATTTCTGCTTTTTTTTTTTTTTTACAAAAATAAACTGATGGAAACTATTTCCTCACTTCCCTTTCTTCCTGACATAAACATTGCACGCTGTATAAAACTTTTGGATGCTTTCTTAACTTACTCAGTAATGTACCTTGGAAATATACCAGCTGTTCCTCATAGTACATTATCACATGGAAACATCACAATTTTTTAATCAGTTTACTTCATTAGGACATTTAGTAATTTCTGAAATTTTGCAAAGGCATACCATGCTGAACTACACAATCTTGTGCATGCCGTTTTCATACTGGTGGAGAACGTTCAGGACAAATTCCTAGAAATGGGACTTTTGTGTCAAAGGGTGCGTATGTCAGTGAGTCAGATGTTGCCAAATTTCCTTTCCGTAGAAAAACATCTTTCGTTTTTCATCCCACTGTCAGTCAGGGAGAGCTGGTACCTGTTTCTCTACAGTCTTGCCAGTAGAGCGTGCTTTCAAATGTATAAATTTACCAATATGAACAGTGAGAAATGATGTCTCAGCATAGTTCTAATGTGCATTTTTTATTATGGTAGTATTAAACATTTTAAATATTTAGTCCATTTTCATGAATTGTCTTTTCTTGTCCTCAGTAGAATTTTCTATCAGAGTTCTTTGTATTTTAGCCTCAAATTTTACATGTACAGATATTAGATATTTTTCTGCACTAAGGTCACAAATAGTTTCATCCCTTTTGCATTTGTCTTTTAATTTGGATTACATTTTCTCATCAGGTAATTTTTAAACATATTTCTCCAGTCAAATTAACATTTTATTGCATCTGAATTTGGGAACATAATTAGAAACCTTTCCCTTACACCCAAGTTATAAAAGAAGTTGCCCAGGATTTTTTTCTGGTGCCTATGTGATTTCCTTTTTTACATTTATATCTCTGATCTATTTGCATCCTATCCTTATATAATATGTGAGGTACAGATGTAATTTTAGTATTTTCCAAATGACTACCCAGGTCTTCCCACACGACTTATTCTGAAGTTCAACTTTGCCCCACTAGGTAGAATTGTTGCGATTATCTATACCAAATTTCCTATATACCTAGATCTATTTTTAGACTTTTTTTCCATTCTCATGGATAATTTCTGATAGTACCACCATTTTAATAAAAGAGGTTTTATATGCGTTTGAATGTCTACTTGGGCTCACGTTAGCACTTACTGATGCTGTTCAGCATTTTCATGGACTCCTCATGTTTACTTTTCAAATTAACTTTATTCTCAACCTGCATAGTTCCAGGAACACCTTTTTTTTTCATGTTTTACTGGACTTCTATTAAATGGATAGATTAACTTAGGAAGAATCTACTCCTTTGGGAATGTCCTATACTATAACCAGGCATACTTTTTCTATTCATAAATATTTCATGTAGGGTTTTCATATTTCTTAAGTTTATTTGTAGTAATTTTATGTTTCTTATTTCTATGATATATGGCATTTTCTTTTCTAGTATCCTCTGATTGCTTACTAGTCATGAATATAAATGTTTCTATTATTTTATATATTTTATATTCTGCTTGCTTTCTGAATTCCTTACTGTTTGTGTTAATCATTGATTCTCTGGTATCTTCCAGTTTTATTATCACACTGCTCCCGATTTTTAACATCTCCAGTAATTTTCTCTTGCCTAATTGCAGGGGCTAGTATTTCCCATAAAGTGACGGAGCAGAAGATAATGGGCACTTTTTCCTACTATGAATCCAAGTGGAAGGGTCTCTGGTGGGAGACAGACTGACAGATAAACAGAGGAGGAAGAAGAGTTAAGACCCCTGGATTAACTCTGTTGACGGATTTTAAGCAGCAGGAAGGGGCAATGAAACGCATCAGACTTACAGCTTCAAAGGGGATAATCGAATAATTTTTCTTCAAAGTGAATTATATTGCTGGATTCTTACTATTGAACCATTTGTGTGCCCCAAATTAAAGTTTTCAATTTTCCTTCATTTTCTATGTTCTGGAACAATTTACTGGGCATCAGACTTTGATCTTTAAATGTGATCTTTATACATTCAGTAAAAATCCTACATGAAGGCAAACGGGCCCTTTGTGTGTGTGTGTCCACGCATGTGTGTGGGTGTGTTGTGTGTAGTAGTTCCCTGATATTTTTTTCTCTTTCTTCTATGAAAATGGCCTCGTTAATCATTCTATCTCGAACTTGTTTGGCTATGAGGACATGGGCACACACACGCAGAGTCAGTTTCACTGGTAAACTATTTCCCTGATAAATTTCATGTATGTTCCAAATTTTGTTAGATAAAGGTGAGCTAGGCCATCTCGTGTGACTTTTTCCTGTGTTTTAGGACACCACGCCTTATTTTGTTTACATTCTCCCTTTTCCTTACATTAAATGGCTTGTTTATTTAACTTATTAGTCATCAGCGTTGTGATTTACTCTCCAAATCATTCTCTCCATGATTAAATTCTGCTTCTGTCTTTATTTTACCTTGTGCTTTCTGCTGGTTTATTTTTCCATTTCTAGCTTTCAAATGGGAATTTAATTCTTTTCTATACTTTTCATCTTTATTGATCCGTTTTTAAGAGGACAAGTATTCTTCCGATATGCCGTAAATAAATCTCATTGATCTTTAAACCAAGCATTTGTTGTTTTGTTTTGATTGTGTTTTTGTTTTTTGGAGATGACCTCTCACTCTGTTCCCCATACCAACAAAGCAGCATGGTCATAGCTTATTGTGACCTTGAACCTTGCGACCAAGCAATCATGGAGCTCAAACAACCTGCTGTTCAACCATTATTGGGTCACTAACAAATTAAGACAAAAATCAAACGATTCCTTGGATTAAGCAACAGAGGGGACACAAGCTGTTAAAAACTGAGGGATTCAGCAAAAGCATGCCTAACGGGAAAATGCACAGTCTTAAACACACCCATCAGAACAGCAGAAAGACCACAAACTAATAGCCTAATGTCACATCTCACGGAATCAGAAGAGGAAGAGCAAACCACACCCAAAGCCGGCAAAAGAAAACGAGTAACAGTGGTCAGAGCAGAGCCAATGACATGGAGCACACTCCAGACTGGGAGCTGCCCACCTCGCCGCTGTTGGCTGTGAGCAGATCGCGGGGAGGAGCGCAGGGCTCCTCTGCCCTCCTTTCTCCCTGGACCTGTTGAGTGGGGGGAAATGTTCTCAATTCTTCCTCCTTTTGCTCTGAAGCCTGTCTGCTCCTCACTGGGATTCCTTTGCCATCCTCTGGTTCCTGCCCGGCCCAGCTGTGGCCTGGGTCTCCTGCTTCTGCGGCTGTGACGGGAAACGGAGTCCACCTGCCACTCTCGGTTGTCTGGACATTGTCTGTAAGCTCGTGGTTGGTACGGGAGAGCCATCGTCCTCCTTTGCCCACAGGTATGGTGGCAGGGAGCAGCAGTTGCTGTTGTTGCCACCTTCACGAAAAAATTTAAAGCTTCTTCCAAGGGGCCTTGGAATCCACCCCAAAGATAAGTTTGGTTGAAGAGGCCCAGTTAGAAAGCGGAAAGACCAACGAGCCCTTTTTCAAGTTAAACAGTTGCCTGGGTCCAGCAACCTTGGGGGAGGACTCCACATCGTCATGGTCATCATTATATGATAACTTAAATTTTAAAAAGGGCTTCCAGCATCTTTTTTTTGCTGGAGCCCAGGAGGAAACCTCCGGGGAGTATGCAGACAGTTGTCTGTCCGATGGTGTCACTGATGTGACGAATTTCTCTATGTTGTTCAGCTGTGAGATTTCTCAGGACACAGCACTGTGAGCTCTACAGAATGCCCCCGAAATTGGACTCCCATTAATTTCCTCAAATTTCTTGCTGAGTTCTATTTTCAGGGCATTTTCGAGTTGTTTCACACCTAAGGTCAAACGTGGGGTCCTTGAATTATTCCCTGACAGACTTGGGATGTGACTTTCACAGAGCTCAACCCCAAGTCATTATCTGACCGCCTCTCTGGGTCAGTCGAAAAATGACCTTTTGGGCTCAGCGCCCCTAGCTCAGTGAGTAGGGCACCAGCCACATACACCAAGGCTGGCAGGTTCAAGCCCAGCCCAGACCTTCTAAAACAACAATGACAACTCCAACCAAAAAATAGCCAACCTTGTGGCAAGTGCCTGTGGTCCCAGCTACTTGGGAGGCTGAGACAAGAGGGCAACATAGTGAGACTGTGTCTCAAAAAAAAAGACCTTTGGGGCCATTCTGCAGACCATGTCCCTGACCCTTCCTCACATTCTTCTCTAGTGGAAGCTTTTCTGAGCATCCCTCATGGAAGCTTCTGGATTGACTCAATCTAAAATTCTACTGTCTTTACTGCTTTGACCTTCAGAGAACGAGACGCACAAGAGTCTATAATGGCACTTTGCTCAGAAGTCTCAGGTGTTTCCCTCTAAGGACGTGGCCATGATAGAGACTCGTGGCTCCAACTGCGTTGAACAGGCCCCACTGCTGTGGGACGAGCCTCTTCCAAAGGTGGCGTCTAGCTTCTTCTGAAGCTCACTCCTGAGAGAGAGGACAGAGGTGGGAACCTTAGCCCTGGAGGACTGGCTGACCAGTTAAGGCTGGGAGCTGGAGGATAAGAGTCTTCCTGAGATTTCTCGACCACGAAGGGTAAACCACACACATTTCTCTTCTGCAGCATGTTCCATTCTAAGTGGTGAATTTCAGATGGCACCAGACGCTGGGCGTCATTCTCACACTTATGAACACACTCTGCAGAGCCTGATTGGGGTGGGGGGGCGCTCAGGTGACTGAAGCTGAGCTTGGCACTGACCCTGAGTTACCCCAGAGATCTTAGAATGTGGGGGCTGCTAGTGCAAGTCCACAAAGGAAGGGAACCTACCAAATTAGATTTTTCAGCAACTGATGTTGACACATTTTGCTGAAGAATTTAGTCAGTAGTCTGACTTAAGTTGCCTTGGGAAATACCTCATTTTTTCCCTTTTCCTTTGACATTAAGAAATCCCTCCTCTTTTTAACTTATCGCTCCAAGGGTCAGGAGTTGAGAAAAGGGAGGTTGCCAGTTTCTACAAGGTGGGCTCCAGGATCTCTTAAAAAGAGGCCTCCAAAGGGTGGGAAGCAAGAAGCTCTTGCTTGAAACCACATTTCACCAAGTTGGAGGGGAACAGCCCTTGGCCTGAGGCTGCCACCAGGAGAATGCTGAAATTTTAAGTCTTAAGAGTCAGTGGGCTCGGCACCTATAGCTCAACCGGCTAAGGTGCCAGCCACGTACACCAAGGGTGGCGAGTTCGAATCCCCAGCCTGGACCTGCCAGGCAACAATGACGGCTGCAACCAAAAAATAGCCGGGCGTTGTGGTGGGCGCCTGTGGTCCCAGCTGCTTGGGAGGCGGAGGCAGGAGACTCACTTGAGCACAGGAGTTGGAGGTTGCTGTGAGCTGTGAAGCCACGGCACTCTATCCAGGGGCACAGCTTGAGGCTCTGTCTCAAAAAAAAAAAAAAAAAGAGTCAGTGCCTCTGATTGTTGGGGGTAAGTGAGGAAATCATGGCCACTATCTGGAAAGAACAGGTGTCAATAAGATGGAAATTTATTGAGACCAAGTCACAGCTACAGTGCTATCTGGCCATGGGGAAGCAGCCATGGTTGGTGGTAGATGATAACAAGTAGGTTACCAGTGGGTTCTGTTGCCAAGGATAAATTTGGTAAGGGGTTGATATGTAAGGGAGAGGTCAAGGTCAAATTCCATGGAGTTGCTCACAGAGAAAGTGTCCTCTGGTTGGAGAACAGGCTTTGCTGAATGTGATGTGGTAGGAGAGGAAAGGCAAGTGGCTGCAGTAGAGAAGGGTCCACGGGGATCTGGACCCCCGAGGAGAGCCAGGCCCTGGTAGCAGGAAAGGAACATCAGGTCAGGTGAAAAACTGGACAATGAAGGTGGAAAGGGCAGGAAGAGGGCCTGCATTTCCATAGTTTGCCATGTGTGATGTGCTGCTGTGTATTAATACACAGCCATGGGTTTGGCCCAAACTTTCAGAAAAACAAGCCTCAAGAAAAGTAGCCAGCTTTGGGCCAGGAGGGCCACATCTGCGGAGGGCTAACGCTCCCCCAGTTAATGTGCAGATCTCACCACTTTCCCACAGCTGCCCACTGTGAAGGCTGCCCCTGCCCTTTCTCCCATGGCCCTTCCCTCCCGGCCATGTCAGGGGTTACAACGGAGATAGCCACTCAGATAGCTGGTGGGACGGGAGCTTCTAAGGCTGTGCAGCCTATGGGCAGCCAGGCAGGTACTTGGGGCCTGCAGAGGACTCACAGTCCCCTTCATGTGCATCTGGGCCTCAGGCCTCCGTCTCATTGTGGACAGCCCAGGCTGGCCTCGTCAGACCCAGCACCACCCCTTCCCCAATCATGGTACTTGGTGGAGGCCACTCATCCACTCCCAGGAGATCCAGAATCCTTTCTGGCTGGGACACTGTGCACCTGGTGGGCCCAGATAAGAGGGCGCTGTGGCCTGAGGGAGTCCACTGGGCGCCCTGCTCCCAAGCTGTACTACCTGTGTATAAAGTACATCCTTATTTTTCCCTCAAAAATTTGGACAGAAAAGTACATATTACATATGGCAAAATATGGTAGGTCTCCTGGAGGGCTTTCTGAGAGCAAGGGAGATAGTGCAGGAAGCTGTAGAGTCTGCAGGTGGCACAGAGGGAGAGGCATCTCCTGGGACTTCCAGAGCTTCACTTCGGTGACCTCAGCAGGTGGTCTGCATCTAACAGTTGCCCCAAACTCATGATCTCATGATCCTCAGCTCCAGGCCTGCAGGGGACAGAAGGTTCAGAGCTGAGTAAGGAGCAGCAGGAAGGCCAGGGCAGGCCCCCTCAAGTCTGCTACCCTCCTCACCTTGCCCCCACCCACGACATCACAATACACTCGGTAGCCCCTCCCCAGCCTCCGCTCACATAGCCGGTCCCACGGCTCCCCCTCCTGTGAATCCCTGAAATGCCTAGAACAGGCTGTGAAAAAGATGGAGAAAAAGGGTGAAAGACTAATCACCTTATATGAACAGAAAATCAACTTCCTTCCCTCCTTTTCTTCTCCCTGGCAAATTCTCTGACCAGATTAGGTCATGTGTAAGAAACATAGAAGCATAAGGATCATGCAGGAGCCCCCATGTGACACCCTTGGGGTGTTAAACTGATCGGCAGACAAGGTCAGATGGTCACCAGTCATGTTAACAGGGTTCACATGTGCGTGTGGCCCCATTTACAAAGTACTTTCACAAACATGATCTCACATGCTGTCAAAACCACCCCATGAAGCACAGACATCAGCAGTTACCTCAAAGAGGAATCTGAGCACCCAGGAAGTCAAAGTGCTTAGACCAAGTCAGAGACAGAAGGGCTGAATCCAAACCAGCCTCTGGGGGCCACCAGCTGGGCACACTCACTGTCCAGGTCCCACAGACAGGCAGAGCAGGGACGCAGAAACGTCTCAGGTCCCATCGTCATCCCGTGAGGGCCCCCTTGGGGAGTTGTGTTTTCCCAGAGATCCTCAGAGATCACGGACCTGGGACCTCACAGAAGGAACAGGAGAGCTCATGGGCAAAGGCGCAGGTCAGATCAGCAGCACCTCAGCTCTCAGAGTCCACCTTCTCCTCTCAGCTCTGCCCTGACCCTGAGGACAGAAAGACAAGGGTAAGAGACAGACTCACGTCTCTCACTCCCCAGGACGTGCAGATGCTCAGTGTCCACACATAGTAGGACTCCCCCTTTTAACTAACAAATTTATTCCTTTCATCAATTTTTAAAAGTGATAAACAATTTCCTATTTTTCCTTCTATGAAAACCTGGAGGGAGGATTTTGTCTATGAAATCCACACTGTATGTTCTCAGAAGCCCTCTGCTCAAAGAGCACACAGAATCAGAGGCCAGCAATCATGCCTGCCGCCCGGAGAACTCTGTATCCTGGGGACAGTGCAGAGGCTCTCAGAACCACTCTCCTGAGCAGCCCAACAGGAAGGAAGGTTTGGTCAAGTGACCTGACGTGGGAACGTGGTGATCAAGTGTGAAGAGAGACTGTCACTTTCCAAACATGTCAATCCAGGACCACGAATCTCCTTAGAGAACCCACACTTTCTAACCATGTCAATCCAGGACCACAAATCTCCTTAGAGAACCCATACTTTCTAACCATGTCAATCCAGGACCACGAACCTCCTTCAGAGCACCCACACTTTCTAACCATGTCAATCCAGGACCATGAAACCACTGGATTTGGGGTTTGATCCAGGAACCCTCCATCCCACCCAGGTAGGTAGCTGAAAACCTCGGTCCTCCTGAGCTCCTAGCCCTGCCCAACCTCTTCCTCTAGAAGAGCAACGTTCCCCACTCACGTAGACATGTGGGAATAGAAACAGGAGCCACCAACACTTGCTTGGGGGCCCCTCACCTTTCGGATTTCTTCATTTTCCAAGGTGGTTGATAAAAATGACTTCATCACCAAGTGCCACAGGTATAGAGAGAGTAACCCCAAGCCACTCAGAAAGGTAAATTGGGGGTCCATGTCCAAAACTGTGGAGCCAAAGCTCAGCCGTGGCTCAGGAGGGCTATCCAGAAAGCTGACCGTTCTCCACTGTTGGCACAGCAGGGCTGCCTGGAGCAACTCAGCACTGAGGGTGGTGGCACCTGCCATAGTCCCCAGCCTGCATCACTGAGCATAGACAGGTCACAAAGGTTTCTGAGGGTGACAGAGGAGGGTGTGGCCACTGCCCATCCACCCCTCAGCCCAGCAGATGCCCTGTCCCTTCCTGTGCCCTCTGGGTCCCTCTGC